>CAEGAG010121093.1:0-18900 GCA_903067065.1 Brachyrhaphis terrabensis | reverse complement strand
TCCGACTGGACGATGATTTCTTTAAACTCTGTCAATGTTTCTTCAGCAGCAGTTAACTGATCGGTGATAAACTCGTTCAACCCTCTTGTTATCTTCGTTTCTGCAAATATCAGCAGCTCATAATTTGGTGTGCCAAAATATGCATCCCCTGCTAACTCAACCAAATAAAGAGTTAAGACTGAAATAACTTCTTCTACATAATCATACTTATCCTTTGAGCTACTGGTATAAGTTTTATATCAATAGAATCGTATTTGGGGGAAATATATAGGGCCTGCATATATCGGCAAGGTAATAATTTGCTATGCCAAAAAATGCAACCCACTTGCTACCTTGAAATAATGAAGAGTTAAGAGGGATTTCACCTTTTCTACATAATGACACTTGTTCTCTGAGCTACTGCTATAAGTTTGATATCAACAGGACAATAGACAGGAGGATGCAAATATTGTCAGGATCAGAAATTATAATACATCCCCTCCTACATTAATACACTAGACAGTTAAGGATGATATAAAATGTTCTACATAAGGGGCCTCTGCTTTGAAAAGCTTTAAGCTTTTATGGTGTTAAAAGAAACATCGGGGAATTTCAAACCATCAGCAGAAACATTTTCATCAGACACTGAAAAACCTTCGTCTCAAATGTCTCAATAAAGGTGTAAAACCGTATTTATTTAAATTAATCTGAGAAATAAAACCCACCGTTTTAGAACTTACATGGTTAATAAACGTGATAATGTTACGAATATCTTTAAAAGTTTCCTCTTCGGTCAGATTTCAGCTCGTTTTCTCATCAATACACGAGTTTAGAGCGATGCGCGCTCCCGAGACAGGGCATACAATTCTCTACGTAACACCTATTAAAACTTTATTTAATCTATTTCCAACTCTCTCTAACCTGTATCATCAGTAAAACGTAAAGGTGTTTCCTACCTATTCGGTGTAAGATTATCTGGGGAATCCGGGAGAACAGCAGTCTGGGCTGATCATCCATCTCTTCCTCGTACTGCACGATGATTTTATAAAACTCCGTTAAAGTTTCTTCAGCAGCAGTTAACTGCTCGTTGATTAACTCTCTCTGGGACTGAATTGAAGACAAAGTTACTGCAAACACTCAAATATCTGCCAAATACACCAAACCCGTCTTCAAACTACATTAAAACTGAAGAAAAGCTAACGCTGTGCTTTGTTTTCATTTCCTGTGTGTTTCACGGCGGCTCCACTGAAGAAACACTAAACAGACTTTTAGTTCCGCTTTGAACTACACATGGAATGATGTTTTTAATCCTCTCGCAGTCTTAGTCTTAGGAGCGGATGTCACAGTCAGACATCTGGGGAGAAATGGAGGCGTCCTGCTTGCACATCAATACAAAGGCGTGTTAATGTTATTGTAAATAGAAAAAAATAAGTATTTTTCACCAATAAACAAAATTTTAAGATTAACTTATGGAGAAAACAAGCAATTTCTGAGCTCCAAAATATGAACAAAATTCTCAAAAAAAAAAAAGAATAATCACCCTCAATTGAGTTTTGCATCTTTAACAAATGAATAAAATGAAGACCAAAGCCCAAAGTTTTCTTGCTTCCCCTTTTATATAAATATTATTATTTCCAAAGGAAAAGTCAACATTTGTCTCATCCAAAATGGTGACTCAGTCTATCTAGGGTGCTTGGGATTCTGGGGACATATTATCCCTGGAACGAGGCTGAACCCTGGGACTTGGGTTCTGATCGGTATGTAATTTGGATTTTGGGCCGGTTTACAAAATAAACCCAAACTGCATGTTTGCACTGTGGATTTTCAACATGGTTTTGGGCTCTTTATGCCACGTCTTGTCCTCAGTTGTGAGGTGGGCCGCAGTGGGGTGGTGGTGGTCCTGTGTCAGGATGATCTGGCAGTCTCTGTGTGGGTTTGTCAGGGTTGGGGTCACTGAGCTCTCATTGTTTTGGACTTCACAACAACCATCCCCTTGTACCAGGTTAGGATTGGCTTTTTAACTTATCACTTGTTGGGATGTTTATGGACCTGTGAGGGGCTGCTTCCTTTTTCACGTTTGGTGTGTTGGCTTTTCTGTAGCATCCTTCCTTGGGTAGGGGTTCTCTCTGTCAACCCGGTGCGCTGTGTGGCTACACAAGTTCTTCGCCATTGGGACTAGGTGGATCCTTAGGTTGGCAAGAAAAATTAATTGAAGGTACGGTGCAGGAAGGCTCTGAATGGAAAAGAGAACCTTCTCCTCGGGACGGATCCACCCAGAGGGGAGTGTCGGAAGATTTTGGCCGGGATGAAGTTTGTTTGCTTTTGTTTTGATTTGTTTTTGGACATCCGGAATTATAGCACCGGGGAGCTACACTCCTGCCAAGACCAACCACGGGCAAAATCACGAGAGGTGTGTTTTTAAGAAAAGAGAAAAACTACACATTTAAAGACAAAAAATATATAAACTATTAAACAGAGCGTCTGATGGACGATGGATCCCGAGGGCTCATAACTTTGTCAAATAAAGAGCAAATGTTTTCAAACTTACATGATTTGTTGATGACGAGAGGAATGGGCACAGTTATAGACCTGTTGGTAAATGAATTTGTTCCTATGCTATAGAGGGGGGACAGATTATTTCAGGTGGCAAAAATATATGTTTACCCCCTCATAACTCTGGCAACTAAGAAGCAAATGTCACCAAACTTACATGATTTATTGTTGATGATGAAAGGAATAAATACAGTTAAAGACTTGTTGGCAAATTAATTACATTTTTTAATTTATTCCCATTTTATAGAGGGGGAATAGATTATGTCAGCCGGCCCAAGCCTCCATGGTGCGCTAAGCAAAAAATGGTATTGGGGCCCTCTTGTTTCTGCTAGTAATGTGGACTGCTGCAATCAACAGTGAGACAATTGGATCACTCGCACACCTGCTATAAACTCATTGCATCTCTGACAGCGCTGTTAGCAATATAGCCTATATGCATGATTAGTGGTAGTAAAAGCACCAACAAAGTAGCATGCACTGGACTTAAGGTGGAATGCATACACACATCTTTATGAATTACTTTGATTAAATTAATTTATCTTGGGTGTAACTCTTAACAGCTAAAGATTTAATTTATGCTAGCACAGTCTCTCTTGCCTGAGAATGTAGACCAGTACGTCACAGATTATGTGTCTTCAAATAATTTTAACAGCTTCTGGAGAAGCTTAGTTATGAAACTTATAAGTTGATGTAAAAATGTTTGTTTTTGCCACATAAATGATCACGTTCATCAGCAAACAACATATCGCCAACTACAGCAAAGAGTAGGTCATTGATATGTTAATGCAGCAACCATGTAGCCTGATACTGCAAATCAGGATGGACAGAGTTATCGAAATTTCTATCAAGGAATGAGAAGCTGTTTCAATAAGAAAAAGATTAGTCTTAGTCTTGAAGTTACTTTATTCGAAGGCAAAAGCGTTCAAAGACCTTTCTCACTGAACGCAGTCAGAAGAAGAGCCCTGAACGACTCACATCACATCGTTATATAGTCACAGCAAGGAAAAGATCCACCCAAATTCTGATCTCATCTCCATCGCCAGATGGACCACTAGATAACCCTTATCCTCACCTCATGAACTATCCCTCACCTCTTGGAGGGGGTGTTTTATGACAGGAAAGAGAGCTGATAAGGATTTCAGGAGAAACTTCTAACTCTTCTTTGTCAGTTACTCAATGGCTGCAAAGTCAAACAAGGGTACAAACTACATTCCATACATGTCAGTCCTTTAAAACAATTTCCAGATCAAACATTTTACTCAAGACGTCTTCAGGTCTCTTCTGTTATCACAGCCGTGGAAACATCTAAACATTATCTGGAAACTTCTTTAATGGAAAAACACATCTTGCAGAAATATAAAAACACAGCAGATATAATCAGTACATAAATGGTAGAAAGTATCATCAGTTCCATCAAAGATGAAATAAGGCTAAAAACAAAATTTTCTATTACAACAGACAGCAGGAATTTGCTCACACTATTATGTCACTCAGAATCCACTGCTAAACTGGAAGAAGACCACCTTGAGTTTATTACATAAGAATTAGACATAAAATGTTTTTCACTTCCATTTTTGTATCAGAAATTGAATTTAAATCAATACATTTTCTAACATGTTAAAAAATAAAATCCTTTTCAAACACAAATTGTGTTAAAGACAAATGTACAATTTAGAGTACTTTTAAGAAGAATTACATCAAGGAAGATATATATATATATATATAAATAAAAGTAATTCAGTTTTACTTATATAACTCAAATTCACAGCAAATGCCTTCTCAAGGAACTTTACCAAAACATAATTTTAGTTTAGTCACACAAACATTTCAATTGATTCCAGTTATGACACATTACACTAAGTTCAGTTAATTATTCAAAGTAATTTAAAAAGTTTCTATCTAAGGAAACCCAGCATAATCAGCAGTATTTCAAACTAAGAGAAAAGAGTGAAAGATCTTAATCAAAAAACTAATTATTTTGTGATTTATCAATTGATAGTTACCCCATGATAACTGAAAAAATAGTGTAGATCCCATAAAGCATAAAAAAAACAAAAAGACTTAAAAAAAACCCCCAAAAAGATTAATTAAAAGTAAAAAATTTAAATGATTTATAGATGTGAATCTTAAAATAATTTAGATCCATCATTCTTTTGATTAGTTTTCACTTAAATACCTTTAGAAATGTGACATTTTCAGAAAAATGTAATTATTTCAACTTCAGCTATTTGAAGCCTTTTCTTAATCCAGTGGTTCCCAAAGTGCGGGGCGTGCCCCCCAGGGAGGCGCAGGAAGCAGTATGAATGAATGAATGAATGGAGAGGGAAAAAAAAGTTACACAAAAGTATTTCACTGTAAAGATGGCTTGTAGTGCGTTTTGTTGCAACCTGAAGTGTGAAATAAACTTCAGTGGAGTTTGAAAACAAAATATGTGTATAGGTTTATATCTGGTTGAACAATGTGTGCCCAGTTGATTCTTTTTTTCTTTTTTGGGTGGGATTTTATTGTAATCCATTGGGGGGCCCAGAAAATCTTTGGGAACCACTGTCTTAATCCAAGATGCTACATTTCAAAGGGGCAACATTATGTGTTTTCCAGGGATATAGTTCCATTTTATAACACAATCAAGCATCTATGTTACCTTCAGTTGTTATAAAAATGCTACATATACCAAAGATGAAAAAAATTACTTTGTAATTTAATGCCTTGAAATTGGGCCTCCATCTTTTTATGAACTCTTGCTACTTCTGAAACACCTTCGGGGAATTATCATAGCATCGCCCCACTATAAAACCTTCAACAACATTTTTACCAGTGCTGTACCAAGAAGTAGCTCATATGAGCTCAACAGATGTGCAGTTCCACTAGGTGTTTGCTAATTGCTGCTGGCTAGTCTGAAGGAGCCGAATAGGGAGTCGAAGGGGAGGGGTGCTCTTTTACATAATACTGCCCCTTTAAAATGTGATCCAGCTGTAATTACAGAATAAAAGATAAGTTACAGAGCAACTTGGCACTTCAGGTTCACATTATGCCATCTCACCAGAGTGGGTCCTCATGTGAACAGGTAAACTTTTTTTGTTGGTGAAACATTTTCCACAGATCTCACATGAGAAAGGCTTCTCACCTGTATGAATTTTCATGTGAGTAGTTAAAGCCCCTTTTTCCCTAAAACTCTTTCCACATGTCACACATAAGAAAGGTCTCTCACCTGTATGAGTTCTCATGTGAATAGTTAAACAATTTCTTGCACTAAAACTCTTTCCACATGTCATACATGAGAAAGGCTTCTCACCTGTGTGAGTCCTTATGTGAATATTTAAAGTACTTCTTACTCTAAAACTCTTTCCACATGTCGTACATGAAAAAGGCTTCTCACCTGTGTGACTTCTCATGTGAAAAGTTAAATTGGTTTGATTAGTAAAGTTTTTTTCACAGCACTTGCATGAGAACGGTTTCTCACCTGTGTGGATCCTCATGTGAGAGTTCAAACCATCTTTTGTAGAGAAACATTTTCCACAGGTCCCACATGTGAAAGGTTTCTCACCTGTGTGCGTTCTCATGTGAATAGTTAAACAACTTCTTAGACTAAAACCTTTCCCACAGATCCCACATGGGAAAAGCTTCTCGCCTGTGTGATCTTTCATATGAATCACCAAATGACTTTTTTGAATGAAACGTTTTCCACAAGTACAACATGTGAAAGGCTTCTCACCAGTGTGAGTTTTCATGTGATAAGTAAAATGAGATCTGCTTCTAAAACTTTTTCCACAGGTCCCACATGAGTGAGGCTTTTCATCAGTATGAGTCCTCATGTGAGAAGCTAAACAACTTTTACTAGTGAACGTTTCTTCACAGCTCTTGCACGAGAAAGGCTTCTCACCTTTGTGAATTCTCTTGTGGCACGTTAAACCATCTTTTGTGAAGAAACCTTTTTGGCAAGTCCCACATGAGAAAGGCTTTTCACCTGTGTGGCTTCTTATGTGAGAAATCAAACCCCTTTTTTCCCTAAATTGTTTTCCACAAGTCACACAGGTGAAAGGCTTTTCACCCGTGTGACTTTTCATATGAGTACCTAAATGACCTATTTGAGTGAAACTTTTTCCACAAGTCATACATGTGAAAGGCTTCTCACCAGTGTGAATTCTCATGTGAGAAATTAAATGAGATTTGTTTCTAAATGTTTTTCCACAGGTGACACAAGAGAAAGGTTTCTTGCCTGTGTGAATCATCATGTGAGTTGTTAAATTGCTTTTTTGGGTAAATGTTTTTTGACAGTTTGGACATGAGAAAGTCTTCTGAGCTTTGTGAGTTCTCATATGATTACTTAAATTACTTTTGTTCCTGAAACTTCTTCTACAAACAACACATGAGTAAAGCTTCTTTCCCTTATGAGTTGTAAAGTCAAAATCTAAACTTTCTGAGGTTTTACATGAATAAGACTTCTCCCCCGAGTGACCTCTCATGTGTTTAGTCAGGTTACTGTTATAGGAAAAGGTCTTATCACAAATTTTACAGGCAAATAAATTTTGGTCTTGGTGACTTTTCTTTAGCATTTTTTGATTCCTGTTTGGTTCTGTTTCATCTTCGATTCTTTGCACTTTAGGAGTCACCAAAATGTCTCCAGTCTCCTGTTTCAGCACAAGCTGTTCTTCATCCTGACTGGAGAAGGGTTGATTCTCTTCCACTTTGAACAGTTTTATCTCCAGATGCTCTGGTTCTTCTTGCTCATGTTTTATCTCCAGATGCTCTGGTTCTTCTTGCTCATGTTTTATCTCCAGATGTTCTGATTCTTCTTGCTCTATTTTTATCGCCAAAGGTTCTGTTTTGTCTTGATCTAAAGTGGAGTCCCCATCCTGGTTGCCGGGCTCAGTGAAAACGTCCTCCTTTTTACATACACAGCATTGTCGAAGATCTGGACCAACAGACAAAAAAGCTTTGAAATTTAAGTTAAAAAGTTAATAACTTGGCACATCTAAATAGGCTTTATTTGGTATGAAATTAACTTGATATTCTTCTGATCAAAAGGTAAGTAGATGTGTAAATAGTATGTATATTTAATATAAATACAGGAACAGTTGTGCAACCTGTCTAATAAAATAACCATGTTGTTAATATAAAATAAACAACAATGCAAACAGTCACATGTTGAAAATCCTGAGTAATTATGCTCAGATTAGCATAAACATTAGCTGACATGCCGGAAGAATCTAAAGTTTCCATCTTTGACTCAATCTACTCAAGTAAAATACAGTGCAGTGAAACTACACATAAACACCCTTTTTTACAAAAAGTTACTCAACCACCCACCTGTTAATTAGTAGCCTACAATTGTTAACAAGCTTAACGTAATACTGGCATGGATTAACTAGTCATCATTTAGCTAACATTACCTTCAATCAGTAACAATATTCAACTCACTCAGCTTGTTTGGAAAAATTGTGCTAAGTTTTTTTTGTCATTTACTGGCTTGTAATGGCTGAAAAACGTGCAGGGGACAGACGGGACAGATACATGAAGTCCAGGAGCTCCTACTGTATCAAATCGAGATAGAAATAATAGAAAGTTGGCCACTCTGAGGTAAAAACAAGCAAAACAAATCCCACATAAAATAAATAACCTGTGGGCAGGCAAATCACCCCAATGCCAATGTCGCCAGAGCTGGCTTTCATTGAGAGCTTTTACTTGGACTAGTTCCTTAAAGCTGTAAATTTTACAAAAATATATTTTTTCCATATTTGTTAAAACTGTCACCATGCTGTGACAATATATGAGACAAATAATCTGTGAAAAGATCAATCTCCTCCACTTCCTCCTTGTGCTATTATTGGCATCCGAAGGCGATAATTGCCGTTAGATGGCTATTGGTTGTTTCTGGTCACTACTGGTCAGAAACAACCAATCACAGTCAGGGGGAGGGTGTTAGAACTGCCAATCAATACTGCTAAATGTGCTAATGGCGGAGAAACAGATTACCATTACAGGAAACCCATTTATCCACTGTCATCAGTAACCATGCTAACTAGCCTTAGCATTTGTGGCAGGCTTCGTTGCAGTGAACAAGCGGTATTGAATCAGAAAGCAAGTGGGTGTGCACAAGATTGACCAACAGCGCTAAGACCCTTCTCCTGATTCTGACTGCTTGTTTCTGACGGAGTTGTGCATTTCTGTAGTTAGTACTGGGAGAAGGCAGAGGAGCTCTCTTTGAAAAAAAAATAAAAATAAATAAAATTTATGTTATCTTTCTGTTTCTTTCCTTTCTGCAGTAGTTGTAGTACTGCAGAAACTACTGCAAATTTAAGGGCTGATATTTTTCTCCTGGACCGACTGACTACATCTCCCAGAGTGCTGTGCGGTCATTCAACATTTTATCGGACGTAGTTTTGATTAATTCTGATCACGTGTCTATTGTGGTATATGTTCGTTGTGTCACAGTCCTAAGATACAGCAGATTTGTCATTCTAGGGTTATTTACGTTGTTGTACTTTAAATAGGTTGCCGAGTTTAGCGTCGTCCCAAAGAACTTCATTCAACTTTTCCTGAACTCACTTTAGCCCCTCTCTTTAGCCTCTCTGATCACTAAAACGTGAGGGTGTTTCGTACCTATTCGGTGTAAGATTATCAGGGGTAATCGGGAGAAATCAAGCAGTCTGCGGTGATCATCCATCTCTTCCTCGGACTTGACGATGATTTCTTTAAACTCTGTTTCTTCAGCAGGAGTTCACTGATCGTTAATCCATTTTCTCTGAGGCTGAACTGAAGACATTGTTGCTACAAACACTCAAATATATAACAAACCCACAAACTCGTCTTCAAACTACCTTCTAACAAAGGCTGTGCTAACGCTGCTATCTGTGATCTAGTTTTATCTCCGGTGCGTTCCTCTGTAGCTCCCCTGAGGAAACTGCTAAAGATATTTAGTTCCGCCTTGAATTTTCCAAATCCCGCTGAGTCATCTCTTTCAGTATATATTTAAAAGAAAAACACAAAGAAAAATGTATTTTGTTTTATTTACTGTCTGAATTCTCTGAGTGAAACACGCTTTGTAGATTTTTCCCAGTCTGATGTTTTCAAGTTTTTGTTTAGATTAATTTGATGATTTTCAACATAAAGCTAATGAAAATGCAACATCTAAGGTTAAAAGAAATACTTTTGAAAGTTTATTTTCAGAAGGTACTTTATATCTCACTATAAACGTCATCAGAATGTATTTTCCAGTTTTGTATTTATTTTCTTACTTTTGAAATTGCAACAATTATTCATAACAGCATCTTTACCACTAATTCTCCAGAACTGGATGACAAACTTTACATAATATCCAGGTTATCACTGTTTTTTGAAGTAGTCTTTGTGGGTTTTATTTATACATACTATTTGTATTTGTTTTGTATTTGTTTTAAAACGCATCACTACAAACATCATTTGTAGTGATGTGTCATATCGACACATCACTACAAATGATGTGTCAATATGAAAAAATGCTATGTCCTATTGTCCAAGCTTAAACATCTAATCAAATTGAATAAATTAGATATTTCAATTAAACTGAAAACATTCAGACAATAAAACTTTTTAAAAATGAGTTAAAGTGATACAAGTAATCAAATCAAGTTTATCCAAATAAATAAATTGATTTTGAGAAACTTAATTTGATTGTAACAAATTAATCTTTTTTTTTTGTTGGAGTTCCTTTCTCTTTTTTTCAGGGAGAGGCACTTTTATTAGATTGAATTAATTTTGAAAACCTTTAAGATGTCTTCTCTTCATCAAGCCCATATTTCTTAATTAAAATGTCTTTTTTATTTGCCTGGTGTAATATTTTCATCTTAAATCTAGTGTTTTCATTAGCTGAACTAAAAAAAATAAAGGGTGGAATACTACATAAGGTGTAATTAATCTGCATTTAATTTAGTGAATTGTGCTCCTTAAATAAATAAACTTTGCAACAATATTCTAAATATAAATGTAATGTAAAGGAGGTGTTTCAGTGGGAATCATAAAATTTAAAGCAGAACTTAACATCTTTTATTGTTTCTAGTGTTTTCATTAGCTGAACTAAAAAAATAAACGGTGGGAAACTGCACAATGTGTAATTAATATGCGTTTTATTTAGTGAATTGTGCTCCTTAAATAAATAAACTTTGCAACAATATTCCAGTGGGAATAATAAAATTTAAAGCGGAACTAAACATCTTTTGTTGTTTCGTCAGTGGAGCCAAAGTGAAGCACACGGGAAATAAAGACGGAGCACAGATAGTAGCGTTAGCTTTTCCTTTGTTAGAAAGTGGTTTGAAGACGGATTCAGCGTTTTAGGTAAATACATGAGTGTTTTCTATTTAAAAAATGTCTTCATTCTAGCTTCAATGACAGTTTATTGCCGAGTGTTTAACTCCTGTTGAAAATCGTTTTCAGAGTTTAAAGAAATCATCGCCAGGTCCGAGGAAGAGATGGATGATCCGCACAGACTACTGGTTTTCACTCGGACGCCCCAGATAATCTTATACCAAATAGGTAGGAAACACACTCACGTTTCATCAAACAGAATGACGGCTGGAAAAATTAAATACTTAGAACGACCAACGGTCAAATGAAGCTGAAGCTGGTTTCCGGTTGCAGCTTCCGATTCGGAAAATGGCTAAAAAAAAAACTACCTTTTTTAGCCAGGTTTATCTTTAATCTGCTCAAGTTCAAAAACTAACATGCACAAATATAAGAATGTTTAAAGCCAAATGTGAATAGTAAACAGCTATATTAATGAGTTAATGTAAAGTTTATTCATCCTATCGATCGACTAGAGAAGCGGCCATCTTCTGAAAAACCTGGCTTATTAATTACACCAGGAGGGTCAAAGGTATTGAGGGGCTATTTTTTATATTATGCTAAATTGAAAACAAAAAAGCACATAATTATGTTTTAACTATCTTTTGTATTAAACTCATAGACTTACAGCTCTAGTAGCTTATGACTGGTGCACTTTTTTTTCTGACCAGCGGTTTTGGTATATCTTGAAACCAGTAAAATTCACAATCTCAAAAGATTTTCAGAAAGAAATAGTAATTTCAATTTAATCATCCAGTTAAAACCAGAAGTTTACATATACCAAAACAAAACAAACAAAAAAAATATATATATATATTTTTTTTTTTATTTTTTTTATTTTGGTATATGTAAACTTCTATATATATATATATATATTAAATCAGGCCAAGCTTCTTGTCTTAGTTTTGCTAGAATTACCAAAATAATTTCTATTTGCTAAATGGCAGAAAATTTAGCAAGAACTTATTTTAAAGATTTTTTTTGTAACTGTCTTTGAATGAATAAGTTTACATACGTTTGGTCAGGGTCAGGGATAATTGTCTTTTAAGCTGTTTGACTTGGGTCAAATCTTTTGGGTTTCTTTTGACAAACGTCTGATAGGTTATCTGACACATTTGAGTTAACTGGAGGGACAAAAGGGTGATGGTTGTGCCACCCTTACTGTGATGTATGGTGGTGACAGCATTATGTTGTGGGGTTATTTTTTATTTTGTGGGGTGCTGATGCGGCAAAATCAGCAGTTACTTTACTTTTCTATTTGTCTGCTGCTTTTGGATCACAGCATGATTCTTTTGACCCGTCTGGAGTCATCTGTTGGTATTCAAGGTTCTGCACTACTATATTTTCTGGACCATAAGGCGCACAGGATTATAAGGCAAATGCTAAAACATTTTGTCTACAAAAAGAAAAGGTCATAGAATTTATTTTAACTTTATTCTACTATGTATCAATACACTCACATTATTTTTTATCATTCTTCTTCCACAAATCCATCAAAGTCTTCATCTTCTGTGTCTGAATTGAACAGCGGGGCAATCTTGCCATCAAAAATACCAGTTTCCGGGTGTGCTGTGGTGGTGTAAGGGTTAGCGCGACCCACATTTGGAGGCCTTGAGTCCTCGACGCGGCCGTCGCAGGTTCGATTCCCGGACCTGACGACATTTGCCGCATGTCTTCCCCCCTCTCCTTACCCCTTTCCTGTCAGCCTACTGTCAAATAAGGGACACTAGAGCCCACACTGGTGGGGACACAAAAAAAAAAAACCAGTTTCCCTCTCGTCATTGTCGAAGTCGATCTCGTTGGCAGGTGGCCGTTCAGCAATGACGCCGGCTTTGGCGAAAGCTCGGACAACAGTTAAAGCAGATACCTTAGCCCCGGCATCCACAATCCAGTGGATACGGTGACATACGGTGGCGTAACTCGCTTCCCTGTCTTAGTAATCGTGTGTTTGCCATCCATCAGCCATCGCTTCCACGCAGCTTGCAACTTCACTTTGAACACCCTACCAATGTCCAGCAGTTGGAGTTCTTTTGTTAATCTTCCTGGAAGGATGGCCTGAACTGATAGCCTGTAGTTATTGTAAGCATGTCTCTTCACTGGCGCCATTTTGGGGGTTCTGAGAAAAACAAATGTTGTTTTCCAGCATACCGGTGGTATTCCTTCTGGAGGTGTGGCAGAAGTGTATATATTACGTAATGTTCTCTGATTGGTTTATTGCTGCCAGCGTACTTCCCGGTATTGTAAACATACCTGTATCAGGTATGTGACACAGGTATCTGTCCCTGACGCGTTTCTGTGTCAGGGACAGATTTTGGAATTCAGTTCACATATAAGGTGCACCTACTTATAAGGCGCACTGCCAATTTTTGAGAAAATTTAAGGCTCTGAGTGCGGAAAATACGGTAAATTGGTTCCTGTCCTATTATTTAAATAGGAGTTTTCTGTGAATCTAGGACAGCATTCCTACTCTGTTTCTTCTCTGAAGTATGGGCTTCCCCAGGGGTCAATATTTGCCCCTGTTCTATTTGCCTTTAGTTGCTGCCTCTGGGTTGTATTTTTAAAAAGCACAAAGTCTCTTTTCATTGCTCTGCAGACAACATTGAAATTTATCTACCTGTGACTACTAATGACAGCCAGCCTGATGTACAGATGTACATCAGACTTCAGGATGTTTTCCTGAAGACAGGATTGTCTTCAGGATATACAGACATAGCTAAGAAATTTTTTTTTTAACTTAAATGCAATCCCTGCTTGGCCATAACAGTGCTGTTGGCCCCCTGACCTCTATTTGTCGTCCATTTATGAAAAATCTGGGTGTGATTGTTGATCCTATGTTTAAATTTGATAACCATATTAGCGCTGTTATCAAAGCCAGTTTCTTTTAGCTGAGGAACCTTGTTGAGATAAAATCTCATCTTCCTCTGCCTGATTTTGAGAGGCAGAGGAAGATTATATTACAATTAGTAACGTAATTGTGACGTTACTAATCTGAACGTGACAATTACTAATCACGTTCAGATTAGTAATCGTTTTGTACTTTATGTTGGACCAGAGCTCACTGCAGCCGCTGCAGAGCATACATAACACTGCAGCCCGTCTGCTGATGAAAACAAGCAGGCGTGAATCTATCACCCCCATTTTGCGCACCCTTCACTGGCTTGTTTGTTGGGCAATGTTTAAGGATTTATTGATTTTTTTTTTTAAATTATTTTTATTTATTTTTAGGTGTCTAATTTCTGTTTTGTTAGAGATTAGTTAAGTGAGCTCTTGCAGCGCTACACTCCACCGAGAGGCCTGAGGTCAACTGATCAGTTTTTATTGTCTGTCCTTAGAGTTAGGCTAGAAACCAGAGACAGAGCTTTCTCTGTGGCAGCAGCCAGACTGCAATCAGTCTCATTCTGCCTGTTGAGCTTTCTCAGTCAGTAGGTCAGTTTAATTTTTGTTAAAACCCACGTCTATTCTGTCTGGACCTCAAAACTAGTCTTAAAGAAGGGAGAATATTAGTACCTCACTGATTCAACTTCTTTTCAAAGTTTTTGTAAATTGTTGTAGCTGTCTTGGTTTTTATTAGCTTTTGGTATTTTATGTGAATTTTATAATTCTTTTTTTTTTTTTTTACTTTGTTTTTAGTTTTTGTTTTATAATTGGTTAGTGATTTTTGTGAAGCGCTTCAGACAGCTGAGACTTTTGTAAATGTGCTATATAAATAAATTCTGACTTTGCTGGAATTTTCAAAATTTGTCAGTGGTTATGTTGACACAATGAAAGTGTGTTAGTTGCATTTTAAAGGTTGCTGTCTTTAAATGGTAGTTTTACATCTCTTTTCATGGGCAATAGTGCTTCACATGTATTTTTTTTTTATTTAAAAAATATCCTTCATACTGTAGAAAGACCCTATTCATGCATGAGAAATCTCAGGTTTTAAGAAAATGGCCGCTTATCAATTAATCTTTAGTTGGTTGAAAAGCTTGATCAACTCATTCTTCAATAACTTGATTTCTAATAAGTAAAATTGAAATATGTGTTCTTTTACTTACTTTATAAGCTTTTATTTTGTGTTTTTGTCCAGATCTCTCAAGATGCATTGTAGTTAAAGAAGAGGAGGAGGTTCCCGTTGAGCTCAATAACCAGGATGAGAATTCCACTATAGATCAAGAGGAACCTCTGGGGATAAAGCAGGAGCAAGAGGAACCGGAACATCAACAATTCAAAGAGAATCAACTTTGCATCAGTCAGGATGAAGAGCAGCTTGTGCGAAAACAGGACACTGATTCTCCTGAAGTTGAGAATCAGGATCAAGAAGAAATTGATTCTGAAAATCAAGGAAAAAATAGAGATGATCAGAAAGAACATGAGAGATGTCAGAAGACCAGACAGCAGAAAGGGACTCTCCCAGGCCACAGTTTGTATTCCTGTGAAATTTGTGATAAAATCTTTTCTGGACAAAAGGGTTTCACGATACACATGAGAAATCACATGCGTGAGAAGACGTATGGATGTACAACCTGTGGAAAGCGTTACTACAGCAGAAGTGGTTTAAATTTGCACATGAGAGCTCACACAGGGGAAAAACCGTTCACATGTGCAACCTGTGGAAAAAGCTATGGTAGCAGGGTTTCTTTAAATTTTCATATGAGAACTCACACAGGGGAAAGGCGGTTCAAATGTGTTGTTTGTGGAAAAGATTTCCGTCAAAGTTCAGCTTTACATACTCACATGAGAACTCACTCAGATCAGAAGCCTTATTCATGCACAACCTGTGGAAAAAGGTTTTCTAATAAAAGCGTGCTAAATTCTCACATTATAATTCATACAGGTGAGAAACGTTACTCATGTATTGCTTGCGGAAAACGTTTTAGTCAGAAAAGTCAGTTACGGTATCACATGATGACTCACACAGGTGAGAAACCCGTTTCATGCATGACCTGTGGAAAAACGTTCACTCATAAAGGTAATTTATCTGAGCACATCAAAACTCACACAGGTGAGAAGCCTTTTTCATGTTCTACTTGTGGGAAATGTTTCAGTCACAAAAGCCTTTTAAGAAATCACATGAGAAGGCACACAGGTGAGAGGCCTTTTTCATGTACCACATGTGGAAAGACTTACAGTGAGAGAAGTGGTTTAGCTTATCATGTCAAAACTCACACAGCTGAGAGACCCTTCTCCTGTGTGACCTGTAAGGCAAGTTTCCGAAAACAATCCTTTTTAACACATCACATGAAAACTCACACAGTTGAGAAGACTTTCTCATGTGTGACGTGTGGAAAAACTTTCACTCAGAAATGTGAATTGGCTGTTCACAAGAAAACTCATAAGGATGAGGGGCCTTTCTTATGTGCGAAATGTGGTAAAAGTTTCCGTGGAAAAAGTAGTTTAAATTACCACATGAAAAATCACGCAGAGGAAAAGCCTTTCTCATGTGTCACCTGCGGAAAAGGGTTTCTTAGAAAGTCTCATTTAATATGTCACATGAGGAGTCACACAGGGGAGAAGCCTTTCTCGTGCATGACATGTGGAAAAAGTTTCTCTGTGAAATGTAACTTAACTTTTCACATGAAGACTCATACAAATGAGAAGCCTTTCACATGTGCAACCTGTGGTAAAGGTTACCATAATAAAAGTAGTTTCAATTACCACATGAGAAATCATACAGAGGAAAAGCCATTCCTGTGTGTGACCTGTGGAAAAGGATTTGTTCATAATTCTCATTTAATTTTGCACATGAGGAGTCACACAGGGGAGAAGCCTTTCACATGCACAATATGTGAGAAAAGCTACGCCATAAAAAGCAGGTTAACTGTTCACATGAAGACTCATACAGTTTAGGAGCCTTCTTCTGCATGTTCTGTTAAGAAGCTTTTGAGCAGAAATGTCCTTTACTACGTCACCCAAATGTGAGACAAAATGATGCGAACTTGAAGGATCAGGTTAGGAAATTTTTGTTTAGAAAAGGGAGTAATTTCATGAAGACTTGTACAGATGAGAAGTCTGTATGAATCACATATGTGTTCAAATAAGTTTAGCTGAAATGCTAAATGAAATTCATCATTTGTTGGAGTTTTACTTTAACATTTTAAATTATTTTTTCAGTGAGATCATCAGTCTTCATAAAATTGTTTTGAATGCATTTTTTTTTAAGAACAATTGGTTTCAGTTCTTTTACATTCAGACTGCAGTGGATTTTTTTTAACTTGGACTTTTGTTACAGCTGCCTATATGAAATCGAATCACTCATAACTATATGTATTAGAGTACACAGATACAAATGTGTGAAAATAACTAAAGACATAGATTTGTTGCTCTTTTCCTGTAATTTGTATTTTTCTTCAAATATTTTGTGATTTTTGTTAGTGGATACATGTTCAAATGTACAGACTAGTAGGCTACGCATGATTTGCCTTTATTTGGATTAATATTTTCTAAAATTGTATCTAGATAACATAAATGCATTTACAAGTACTGATTTGACTGGACTGAATATGAAATCACTTTTATGTTTTGTATTTTAGTAATTTTGTAGAAAACAGTTTTCTTTCACATTCAATTGTTTTCTGTTTTTGACAGAAAAGCCAAATTTTGTCATGATTTTGTAAGGCAATAAAAGAGTAAAACATCCAAGGGGGTGAAGTACTTTTTATAGGAAATTATGGACAAGAAATGTACATACTTCACGTGATATTAGAAAGCCTGGCAGTTTGTCACAGACCAGCATGTTAGTCTGTCTAAACTACATATTAGTAAAGTAAATCATTAAATATTACAAATAAATACATATATATAAACTTGAAAAAATTTTTGCCAACTTCGGCAAAACACCGATTTGGTTTGTATGCAAACGGCGATGGATTTAAATTTGACATTCTGCCACATCCACATCATTCAACCACTGTTGAGAGAAATCATCGTGTCACAGGTTTAAACCTGTATGAATGAAAGAGTAAAAGTAAGACATCCAGCAGAAAATAAACAGCTGACTTCATGTTGAAAGGGGCGGGGCTAAGGTGATGTCATTGATTGACCAGGTGAATGTAATGAGGGCTGGTCTGTAATGAGACAAAGAAAGTCTGATGCAGCTGTGACCTTGTATGTGGAAGTTATTGTAGCGATGGCCAAATGAAGTCTCATGAAGCAATGAAGCTTCCCGGCCCATTGCTTTGCCCAAAGGTTCGTTACTTGGTGGTTCATTCATTTCTCACTAGTGGCATTAGCTGGTGAAACTGTGGCAGCCTTGTCACTTAGAAAGACCTGCTTATAAATATTAGTAAATGCAATTTTGTCAAAAAGATTTTATCAAACTCATGTTTAGTAACAGGAGAGTCAAATCCTATTTAACTAATATTTTTTAGTTATTGAAAGTATTTGTAGCCAATCCTGGTATATGTTGACTGTCAGTGGCTGTTTTCTTTTGTCATCGACTGATTTGACAATAAAGACATTTGATGGTTTAGTGTATTTGGAGTGCAGTGCTTGTTAGGACAGACAGTATCCTTTGAGTTTTCATTTGCCTCCTGAAAAATTAAAATTCTTCAAAAATTCTCTTTTTCTTGTATTCATATTGGCTCTCTGATCTGATCCCAGATATTTTTACTCATCAATTTTACTCTTCCAACAGCTTTAAGTCTGTTTCTGCTGTGTAAGACTGATATATCTTTGCAGAACAAAGAAATAGTGGAAATTTCAAGAAGGTGAGAATTTTGGAGGTGAAGGGGTTAATTATTTTTCATTTAAGAATCTTGAGTGATCATTTCAAAGTTTTTCCAGATGTCAGATTTTTTTCTTCTTGCTGGCTCCATTTCAGTCAAGTTTATTTGTGTAGCACATTTCAGCAAGAATGCAGTTTCAAAGTGCTTTACATATGATCCACAAGGTGGCGGTAATGCAATGACATGAATGAACGACGGTCATAAAATACCAACGAAGAAGAAGACAAAGAGGCACGTGGTCTGCTTGTTGAATGTTCAAGTTTTCTCTAAACGAGTTTATCACCGATCAGTTAACTGCTGCTGAAGAAACATTGACAGAGTTTAAAGAAATCATCGTCCAGTCGGA
>CAEGAG010121060.1:0-12803 GCA_903067065.1 Brachyrhaphis terrabensis | reverse complement strand
AGCAGCTCTGGGAAGGTTTTCTGACATCCTGCAAAGAAATTCAAGCAGAAACTTTCCACAAACTCACAAGTTCAATGGATACAAGAATTGTGCAGTGATATCAAAGAAGGTCCAATGTTAACATGTAACTCTGTCTGTTAAGATGTTTTTATTGAAATAGCTTTGGATTTTAGTACATGTGACCACTTAATGCTGCACATTCAAAGAATGACCGTTTGCAGATCTTTATAATCCATAAATGTTTAGAAAATCTGCTGTGCATAATAATTTGGAACAGAGCATTTTGAGTTTTTTATTTTTGAAAGAAATATTGTTCTCATTGGGAGCTTTGTTCAGTAAAATCTGATTTATACTGTAATAGTTCATGTCTTGAAAATTATACTGACCATCATTTGCATTGACCACTTAAGAAAATCTGAGAAAATATCACTTAGATAATAATTTGGAACAGGGTGTAAATAATTATTTTGTTTCCTAAATACATATATAGTTAGGACCTAAATGTTTAGATAACTAAGCATTTAGGAAAGGAAAGACGAGTTGTAGAAAAGTTGCATATGTGGCTATTAGAGGATTGTGAAGCAAAAACTATTGAAGACTTTCTGGCTAAATTACATGAACAACATCTTGAGTCACCAATGACATGTTATTTATAATGTATTATTAAAGCTAAAAGAAATAAACACTTGAAATATGATTGTAATAAACTGATATAATGGGCGAGTTTCATTTCTTTAACTGGTTTAATGAAATAAGTTAACTTTTCCATTATTTTAAACTTATTAAGAGTTACTCCTCATCTTATAAACTTCACCAGAAAGCGATACAGAGAGGAGAGAAGCTAGTGAGCGTGTGTGTAATTAGCAAATGGTTTTATTTAAATGCTCTTTGATTTATAATTCAAAGAGCTTCTCCAGCCAGCGGCGGGAGGTGCAGCAAACGAAAGGTGAAAGAATCTGATTTTTATTAGATTAAATGTCTGTACAGATGTTATTCTTTTGCTTTTCATTCTCTGAACTGATAAAGCAATCAAACTTTTAGGCAGAAAAGTTGGATATGATGAAAGTCACTGGTGTGTAATGTAACTCCGTTAGCTGGAAGGTGGCGATAAGATAAAAAGTTTTCAACTCCAAATTGTGTATGAAGATATTTTCCATGGGAATATAGAGAAAAAAAATCTTCTCTAACTGCATCTTTGATAAAGGAGGCTTTCCTGTCAGCAGTGGCCTCATTTTTCCTGCGCTTCGGCTCGGTACATATCAGATTCTCTTTGGTTCCCCATGGGTCCAATGATCCCCAGATCATCTATATTCTGATGCCCTTATAAAGCTAATGTGCTGATTTTACGTTTTCAACCTGCCGTGATCCCCTCCCAATCCCCTCTGTTCCCTCCGGTTCCTCTTTCACACTCGAGCGAGGATCTGCCGCCGCTTTGATCACAGTCCCCTGTTAAAGGTTTAAAACGTCTCAATTCCCGGCGATTGTTGGGGCCTCTGTGGTTTGCTTTAAGCATCTCCCTATGCCGCCCGGTCCAAAACGCGCTGCTCCTAAATGAGGCACCGTCTATCCCAGCTTCCCATACCGCCGCTACTTTCAAGTTCCCCCGATTGGGTGCCGCAGCTGTAAGCCCTAGATTTTGTCTCCTCCATCTTTGTCAAGCCCATTTGCCAAATACAAAAAAGACCAAATAAGCTAGGTCTTCATCGCTGCTCTCCGAAGTAATCCCCAGATCTCCCACTCGCTCAAAAATCAATGCAAAGGTTGAGACGAGGTGAAACTCCCTTCTTAACTCATCAGGCTGGGAAGTCATGGTCTTATGATCACTTTTTCCTTTATCGGTGTGGCTTCATGATGAAACTAATTGTCCTATTTCACGCAAGACTTTAAACTGTCGTTCATGGCGCTGCTAGGAAGGAAAAAACCTAAATGCTTTGAAGAAGTTGGTGCTGCTTGTAAAGTTGAATTTAGAAACACATTAGATCTTTGCAACTAACAAGGAAAATTAGCAACTGGTCCACTGTATTACACTGTATTTAATTGAAGCTAACGCTAAAGCGCTATGCCAACACTGCATTTAGTGGAAGCTAATGTTAAAGCTTCCACCAAATACAAGCTTTGGTGGAAGCTAATGCTTTTACATTAGCTTTTACTACACGCTTTAGCATTTAGTAAAAGCTAATGCAAAAGCGCTATACGAACTCTGTATGAAGTGGAAGCTAACAGTAATGTACTGTATCCAAACTCGGTGTTGCAGATGAAGTCAGAATTCTGACTTTTTCTCAGAATTATGACATTTACTAGCTTACATGCTGTATATGCCCAATGGTGAAAACAACAGAAAAAAAGTTTTTTTTTTTTTTTTTATATGTAAATGAATCCTTCTTTATGTAGCTCTTTGTAGGTATTTGCTTTTTATTGTAGTTTTTCTTAAATCTACTTTTATTGAGTTTGCAGGCGCTTCTGCAGTATTGTCACATCTTTTGGCTGTTTCCTATTAAATTTAAAGATCTAAAGGTTGAGGAATTGCTTAAGAAAATAAAAACTAGTGTTTGCTTTATGGTCCAAACTGCAGTGTTTGGCCTCAGAGCCGGCGTGCTGATCGGTTCGGGTGGATCCGATCCAAACCGCTGCCTCTGCAGGAGTCGGGTCCTCTTGGCGGAGCGGGCTGCTGGGACAGCAGCGATCCTGCCAGCCAGTGTTGGCGAACATCAGGCCGGCGGCGGCTCCAGAGCGGCGGGGCGCGATGTTCCTCTACAACCCTCTGCCCCACGGTCTGCCATCATAATTAATATGTTGTTGAATCAAAGCTGAAGCGTTTGCCTCAGAAGCGTCCCGCGCTCAGCCCCTTATTAAAGGCCTGACCTCCAAGCTGCTGAAGGTTGCTCTGCAAACTTGGCACTTTCCCGAGCGAAAACATCTGCTTTCCTCACAGGCAGGACCGTGGTGGACCCCACGTCTCAGCTGGGCCCCGCAGCCCAGCGAGAGAGCCCTTCCCCTGTCCTCACGCAATGACCCCCGCATTTATAACCCCCATCACAGGGAACTCAGGTGAGAGCAGCACCAGTTCACCACTCAGGTGAGAGCAGCAACTCAAGTTGGAGTAAAAATGTATTGGTGAAAATAACTAACTAGTTACATTTACTTGAGTAACTTTTTTTATTTACTAGTAAATAAAAAAAGTACAATGGCTACTGGAAAAGACAAGTGTTTTGTTGTCAACTTACAATCCAGAAACCACTTGCTGCATTCTGGTTGGTTGTGCAGGAGGCTCCACTTCTTCTTTTCAAAGATGCACAGTTGAATAATTGTGCATCTGTTTGCAGCCATTTTTACATTCGAGTGTAAACGTTGAATTGGGGGACATGGACAGCAGCTCATTTAGATTTCAGGTGATAGGCTCTAAAACAGTTCAATCTGAAAGGAGCTCAAAATTACAACAGAGTATTAGGACCACGCTAAGAAAACAAAAAAAAGTAAAAGAATAAAGTCAAAATATCACATTTAAATTTACAAGATATTGACTGTATTCTCATTCTTGTATTATTTTGAATTTATTCTCATAATTTTATTCTTTATTTTTCCACCGGTTTTAACCTGTTCAGGGAAACACAAGAGATCACCTTTAAGAAAACCTGCAGGTTCATTTTTCCAAAAAGTTACTCAAGTAAATGTAACTTTGTAAATGTTATAGTTATTCCGCCCCTCCTCAGACCCCGGGGTTGTGTAGCGCCTTGAAGCTGAGAGGAGCGACCCGTCTTACTATCCTCTTCATCACGGCGGAGAAGGAGGAGGAGGAGGAGGAGGAGGAGGAAGGCATCTGCACGGCTCCCATAAAGCGGCGACTGTTGGACGACTGACAGAAGCATCTGTCACACCCTGCCTTCACATCCTCACCTGCTGGCCTGACTCCATCACACACACACACACACCCCTACACACACACATGCTGACTTCTCCTTCCCGATCTGCAGCTTGTTGGTGACCATCCACGACGAGACGATCGCTCCGGTTCTGCAGAGCCAAGTGGAGTTTTTTTTATTATTTTTATTTATGACGCGTTAATGAAGGTGCTGACCTGCCTGGTGATACTTCATCATCCTGCGGCGGCGTCCGTTCCCCTGAACATGCTGAAGGGATGCCAGCAGAAAGGGGAAGGATGCCAATCCATGTGGACGACACACACACACACACTGAGACCCAGAAAACACACACAAACTGGAAACACACACCATCTGAAGGACAGCATCCCTCATTCAGGACCAGAGAAGGTGACCTTAAGCTATCGCCCCAAACTGAAATCAGTCATTTCACCAGAGCAAAGCAGAAATCTATGACTGAGTGTTAAGGCTACAACAGATGGGAGAAAAAAAGCAGGAATAAACTTCTGCCAAAAAATCAGAAACAAGAAAATATTTGAGTTTGAAAAGTTGAAAATTAACAAGAAAAAAATTAAATTTTGAGAGGAATCTCACAAATTTTCTAGAAACAACAAGGAAATTTCTGAATTTGAAAACTCAAACATTTGCTCAGAAATTTTGAGATAAACTCGTTTTTTTCCTGGAAAAAACTTGGAAATCCCTGAACTCTTACAGTTGAAAATTTACTAGAAAAAACTCAGAAATGTTTGTGTTTTTTTGCCAGTAATTTACTCTTTTGTTTTCCTAATGTCCCTACTACGTGTCGTGGATTAAAATGTGAACTTGTGTGGTGGGTAACCCAGATAACTGCTGCTGAAGTCAAACAACGTTTCTCTGCTCCTTCTGGACCATCAGAGGTAATTTATGAGCAGATCACTTTAACAGCCTCACCTTTATGCTGCTGTTTGGGTTTAAAGCAAATGAGGGCCTTCATGAACCCCAGCTGTCTTGTCACCGGGGTCAGAGGTCATCACCGTGGCAGCCAGGTGATTTTAAACACCACAAAGCCTCCCAGCGTGAGCCGGGACTCTGAAAAGGAGCGGCAGCCTAAAATGAGTGATGGGGGACAGCGGGACTCCCGCGGCCCGGGGAGGCGGCCTGACCTCGCCTGGCGGGGTGAAGGGTACGCCTTGCTGTCATCTCTCCATCGCCGGCCTCCGCCGTGGTCGTGTGTCGAAGCAGGAAGCCCTCCTCGCTGGCTGCCGTCCAAAGCGGAGGTCTCTCACCTCCCGGTGGTTATTCCTGGATACCAAGCGGAGCTCCAGCCTCCTTTGGCCCAGCCCGGCCTTTCTTCTCCCGCTCTGGGATAACAGGCCTGTCCTTCAGCTATCAGCGGCCATTGTCTTTATTACACTCACACATCTAATATCAAGGTCACTTTCATTCATCTCTGTGATCTGCAGGGTTGCAGCAGCCTCAAAGTAGAGAATAGGACATTTTTTCCGCAGTAATTTCACTGTAAAATTATTATTTATTCTGCTTTTAGTTATTTTTTGACACGAATAAAAAAACATGCTGATCTGACGTCAGTTTTCCTAATTTAAAGCACAATATGGACAAAAATCCACCAGGTACTTTTATAAATTTCAGTTGTTATGCTAGATTGTGGCCACCAGATGTCACTAAATATTAACCAAATTCCACAATATAAACCATAAAAGATCCCAAACATTTAGCTAAAGGAAAATAAATTTGAAATAAAAGATTAATATTTATATTTCTCACTCTGTCTGGCTGTTGTGCCAGACAGTATTTTCTCAATTTGAAAAATGATCTGAACATGTTTAGTTAAGCTTTAACCTTTTTTTAGCTTTATTTTTTGTCTTTCATCTTTGCTTCTGTTGGTTTTCAATTATGTTTCAGCAAGCCATAAAACAATCAATTAAGTATTTATTATTATTATTATTTTCTATCAATATTATAGCTTTTGTGAGTGTTTTATTTTACCCTATCTTTATATTTCATAATTTATTATTTATTCTTTAAATTTATTAGTGACTATTGATTATATATTTAAGTATAGAAATGTAAATGCTCTTGGAATGAAGCGCCTTTCTCTTTAAAATGAATAGCATCGCTACAAAAGAGGAGCAAAGAGCGGCTGAACAGCTGCTGAGGTCCCACTCTGGTTCTTTTTACAGATACTAAATGAAGTAAGCTTTATACGATAGCTATTTGTAAAAAGCTATCTAAACGTCGATCTTAAGCCCTGTGATTTTAATTGATCACCTTATTGTTTCAAATAATTTCTTTTAACCCACAGTATCAAAATTTCGATTATTTTTGTGCTTCCATCGACACTATTGAGGCCTCACTCTAGCAAAGCATCTTGCTTTATTACACGATCCTCAAATTCGGGCCAGTCAGACCAACATATTTACACGGATAATTTCTGTTTCACAGCAAGTGTGGCTTCGACAGGAACATAATAAATATATGTAATACTTGTACGAGTTTTTAATACTAACGCAGTTTAGTGTTTAAAGAAGCGGTATCGTAGTGGTTTTAAATTAACGGCTGCCGGCGCCCCCCCCCCACCCCCCGTGTTTCTGCAGTGGTTCAGTCCGACGACGTCCTGCGCGGGAGCGGAAAACGTGCGTCGGCTTTACGGAAAAGGAGCGTTTTGTTGTATTGATGAAATAATATCTTCTACAAGGTCCAATTTACTGCAACCAGCACATTTTCCTCTCATAAGAAGCCAACACAGAACGGAGGTAAATAAAACTAAATCTTTCCGTAGTTTTGTTTGCTAACTTTAAGCTAGCTAAAGGGAGTTAATGAGGCGTTCACGTCTCGATCTGCATCCTGCAGGTTAACATGGTTTTTAATCACATCGGCTGTGGATGCTGTGTGTCTGGACTATTGAACTTTTTTTTATTTATTTATTTACTTTACATTTTGTGGCGTTACACACACAAAATATGAAAACGATACATGATTCTCAATTGTTGTTTTTATAAACAAACCCCTTTTACTCTGATTTCCTTGGATAAAATTGAGTGCAGCATATTTTTTTTCAGAGATGACCTCGTGAATAGAGTCCATCTGTGTGCAGAGCTGGCCCGAGGCATAAGCAAGCTTAGCAGTTTCTTAGGGACCTCCATAAATGCATGACTCTTTAAAATGTAGATCTACTATTTTAACATTTTTTTCAGAATGAGAATACTATCAAATTTAATTTAGCGGTTTCAGCATATATAAACCTACAGCTGGGTGATGATTATTATTATCTGAATTTTTTTGATGTCACTTTATTTGCAAATAAAAAACTCAGATTTTTCAGAAATTAAGTCTTCAAAGACAGCAAATTTGATTGATCGATAAAATCAACAAGGGCTGCAACTAATGATTACTTTAGTTATCAATTAATCTCATTCAAAAATTGACTAAATATGTTAAGCGGCAAATAAATAAGCAATTCAGTTAATTTTTAAGTAATATAAATACATTTTATTGCCTAAAATACCATAACAGTATTCTTTTATTGAGATGAAAAATAGCCTTTTGGCTAATTCTGCCGCATTTGCTGTAAACTTTAATATTTACTGAAATGTTAATGTGTGTTCAAATAGATTAAAATTATTACAAATTGGAATGTTTTTAAATAACAATATTTGTGTTTATGGTGTAATCAATGCTGTCGCAAAAATACGTTAAAAAATGTCTTTTGTTATAATGTTTTTGTCACAATATATTGTGATAAAAAACCTTTAAAACTCAAAGTTGTTTTTGTGTAACATCATTAAGATTTCCAGGAGTTTTTTAGTGTGCTGTACGGACATAATGTGGCTTTTATTTAGTTTCAGTGTTTCTAGATGACTTGTCGGTCTCTAAACATTGTGGGCTTTTTTTTTTCAGTTTGGTTTCAAATTCAAGATGGCCGGAGACTGGAAGCCAGGCGACCTGATTTTTGCCAAAATGAAGGGTTATCCTCACTGGCCTGCGAGGGTAAGCAGCACGAAGCACATCACTGGTCAAAAATGTCCTAAATTTGACTGATATTTAAAAACAATGTTAGGTGCAACGTAAGATCTTAAAATGGAAAAATGCAAAGTGCAACACAAAATCTTCATCAAGGTTTTTGCTTTGAATTTAATTCATTTTAAGAGTTAAAAAATACTCAACATCCAATCACTTTTACTAAAATGTGGACTTTTAAACAACAATTTATTAAACTTTTCTTGTTTCTGCAAAGAAAGAAAAATGTAGAAAAAGTTGATCAACCTGAAACATGTAGGATGTGGTTTACTGTTTTTTTGTTTGTTTTTAATCTGGCAAACCTGCAGAAGCTTTTTATGTTTGAAATCAACAGATTGTTCATTTTATTAAAATATTATCTGCTTAGTTTATTTTTGAGCAGGTAAAAATAAATAAAATGATATTTTTTGCTACGATAGAGTATTAGGGCCACATGAAGGAAAAATATAAATAAAATTACGAGAAATCTTGAGTAAATTTGTTTCTGTTTTCAGATCGATGAAGTGCCAGACGGTGCTGTGAAACCGTCCAACATTAAATATCCGATTTTCTTCTTCGGCACTCATGAAACGTGAGCAACAAACTGCTGATGTTTATCAAGGCGCCATTTTGTTCTTCTGAAGGATTTTAATAGATAAATGTTTGATGAGGGTCCGGTTTCGTTCCCCATTCTGCATTTTTAATGGTTGGCACCAGTGCTGTGTTTACATTCATGACTGAAAGTATTTTCCCTCCTGCAGAGCGTTTCTTGGGCCGAAGGACATTTTTCCATACCAACAAAACAAAGAGAAATACGCGAAACCGAACAAAAGGAAAGGCTTCAATGAAGGATTGTGGGAGATCGAAAACAACCCAAAAGTTGAGCTGACTGCGCCCAAGGTACGACTCTGTTAAAAACTGGGTGTAAAAAGCAGAATTTCAACTTTAAAACATTATTTTCCACTGAAATAAATTCAGATTAGATTGAAATAAATCCAGATTAGATTCTCTTCTTACTGATTAGAACTAAACTTCAACCTAATTAAAAAATACTTAATTTATCCCAAAGGGAAGTTAAATGTAACTCATATCATCCAAATATCTTCAAAGAGTCGCTGTGGAAAGTGAAGAAGCTCCAGTAGCAGTCAGTGTTACAACTGCTCAGTTTAGAAAAAGCAAGAACATTTATGAGTTTCAAAAAAGTTGAATATTTGCTGGAAAAAACTAAAATTTTGAGATTAATTCAGAATAAAAAAAGAGAACATTTCTGAATTTTAAGTCAAATATTTGATGGGGGAAAAAAATTAATTTCAGAAATTTTCTAGAAACAAATACTAAATTATTTGTTGGAAATTTACTTTTTTCCTTCCCCTTATTTTCAAATCTGCAATGTCCCTAACACGGCGCCGTTTAATTCCGTTTCTTTTTTTATTTTTATTTTACTTCATTTGTCATTGTCGTTCAAACTGCTTTTTAAACAGATCAGCAAACAAACTTCAGTGTGAACGGTTTACGACTACATCCTTAAAAAGTCTTAAATTTATTTTCAAGAAATTGCAAGTTAGCTTTAAATATGTCAATCACGGTTCTTAAATTTTGTTGTGGCAGAACTATTTAATCTTTTATATTTAATATAATTTATTTGATTTGTCTTTGGGATTAATCTAGTAGCATTGAACTTTAAATATTCTGTGTCATCGTTTTTCTGTAAAGTCAAAGATTCGACTCGGTTGAGGCTACCGCTAACTAGCTGCTAATATAGCCTTGCTAGCTAGCTAGTTTTTTTTTGTTTTTAACCATGGGTAAGTTTTTTTTCTGTGCAGTAAACTAAACTTTAATCTGTGACACATGCTACAATCCCTCAACCAGCCACTGCCTTTATAGTTTTTTACTTTGAAATTCAATTCATGGAGGCATTGAAGAGGTCTTAAGTATTAAATTTGATTTGTAGAAACCCGCATATATTCTGAATTAGCCAATAAACTGTTCCCAACGTTTCTTTGTACACTTTGCTCACAGCTGCATGATTTAAACCAGCTAGTCAGGATGATAGTTTCACTGCTTTAACAGATAAATAAAGCTGAATTTAAGGGAACATTGTGATGATGTGAACAGATTTTCTGCTGCTCTGTAAACAGAAGTTTTAATGAATCAAATCCTGTTTTGGTTTTTTTTGTTGTTTTTTTTTTAATCTGAAGCCGGTTCCTCCTCCTTCCTTCCTGGAAAAGGATTTGGAAAGCGGTCCGGAAGGAGAAGAAGACGCAGCTGATAAAGGAGTCAAACCCAAAGTAAGTTTTAGTTTTTTTATTTCCTGTTCATAACCTCCATTCCCATGTTGCTCCACTGCAGTGAATCTCTTCTGTTGCCAGATTCTTTTATGTTTTTTGTCTCTCAAAGCTTCCTGTGACGTTTATCTGCATCGTAACCGCAGGAAACGGTTTTCCCTCTCGTAGAGTTGGTGTTTGGTAGCAAAAAGAGCAGGAAGCTCACTGACCGCGCCTCGCTGCGTCCTATGCTGTGTCTATGGTGCATTCAGGTTCCAGGAAAAGAGGCTGAGGAGGAGAATGATGAGGAGGAGGAGAAAGAGGAGGAGGAAGGGTCTCTGATGTCTGAGCAGGGTCCTCAGATCCAGGATGTACGTACTCTTGCATGTCGGGTTGCCATGCAGCGGCGCAGGTCATGTCATCCCTTGTTTGGGTGGAAAATTTAAAAAAGCATGCTACATCGGCGGTTTTTCCGGAGCCGGGTCGGCGTTCGGGTCGCTAATGAAAATCTAACGGAGAGCTGTTTGTGTTTTCAGACATGTTGAGTTTGTGCTTGATGAATAAAAATGAGATTATTTGAAAGTTTTGGGTTCATTTCTTGCTTTTCTGCTGCATGATTCCACTGATTCCATCCACTTTCTTTCTCATCCAAGTGGTTCAGTTCTGATTTCAATGCTTTTTCATCCTAATTTAACAAATAAATCTGCAAAAGAAGGTAAGTATGAAATAAATTCCTTTTTGCATTGAGTCTGGTGTAAAACCTCAGCTGCACACTAGAGGGTGCTGTTGCTCTAAATCGGTTTGTTTCACTTTCTGCTTTTTCTCTTTACTTCAGCAACTTTCTAAGGAAGTAAAGTCGGCTTGTTTTTGAGGTCAGCTGGAATAAAATCAGACTTTCTGGTTAATTTTTCAGGTTTCTGCTCAGAAAGAATCGACTGATCCCTCAAAACCCAAAAGAGGAAGGAAGAAGAAGGTTGGTAGTGACTCTGAAGGTGATTTAAATTCAGTTTTAGGAGCGATTAAATCGTTTAATCGTGTGTCTGTGTTTCAGGGCGAGCAGGAGAACGAAAAAGACGAAGATCCTGGAAGCCCCGTTAGTCCATCAGGTGGGATTTCTGCTGAAAAGTGTTTTTGTTTTACACGGTGAAAGATCTCTTAGATTCTGCTCATAGCTTCTGGACGTTGAAGTTGATCCAATTTGCTTCAGCTTTTTGAGAGCTTTCTTCAGGAAGCTCTGCCCTGGTGGAAACAGGATCCTGGATCTGCTTTAACCTCCTCAATCATCATTAGTTTGCACCAAAATGGCCCCAGATGGAGAAAACTTTAAAAGTTAGCTTTATATGCTGATTTTTTTAATTATTATTATTTTTCATCCATTTGAGATTGGGATGCAAAGAATTAGTCAACTTATGACTAAATGTTGATTAATGGATTATTAGATTAAAATTGTTCCAATTGATTAATTAATGATGTCTGCTTAGATCTTTTGTTAGTGTTGCAGTTTGGCCTCCATCCAGAAGAGGGCGACATCCTGAATCTTTCTTTATTCAGAATATTATGAAAAATTTAGCGCTTTATGTTATAGACATAAGACAAAATTCAGGCTTTAAAGAAAATGGCTACTTGTCAGTTAATTTGTTTGTCGCTCTATAAGATAAAATTGATCAACTTCAGATTAACTGATTAATCGATAACTTGCATTATCCCTAACCTGAGGCCATTTTGGTGCAAAGCTGAGATTTCCACAATATCTTCTATTTTTGTAGCAATTAGTTGCTGGCAAGAATCAAAAAATAATATTTAAGCTCAACTGATATTACTGTTACTGATCATTTTAGGCTAAAAATGCCCTGAAAATTAGTAATAAATTGGCAATAAATGTAACAAGGGTCTTGTTATTGTGCACAATAATCTAAAAGCAAATAAATTTGTACCACAAAACTAGAGCTGCAAAGTAACAATTATTTTAGTAAATGATTATTCTGGCAATTAATCAATTATTCTGGTGATTAATCCAATGAAAAGTTGGCACATTCTGCAGATTTTTTTTATATTTACTAAAAATGGTTTATACTAATCTGTTTATGTTTTGAATTAATAATGGGATAGGAAAGGTTGCTTTACAGATTTTTTTCCCCCAACTGAAGCATTCTAGGTAGAATATATTTACAAATGAAAGGTCTTCTTTTCATCTTAAATGCAAAATGTAAATATATTTTTATGTAGTTTTGGTTTAATTGATGCTCTGAGTGTGTTACTCTTTCAGAAAATATGCTTTTTTTGAGTCAGTATACTCCAGTTAGCGATTAGTCGAATACTAAATTAGTTGACAATTATCGAATAATCACGATTAATTTGATTGCCTAGAGCGCACCTGATTATAAGCCACGCCCAGCACATTTTTTTAAGGAAAACACATTTTGTTCATACATAAGCCGCACCTGTCTATAAGCCGCATGTGCCTACATACAGACGGTACACAGAAAGAGTTTTCAAAGTTTTAATAATATACCTTAGCTTTTCTTTCCAAACAGGCTCTTTGCACGTAAGCTTCCGTGTTCGGGTTAAAGCGGCTCAATTCTTTCCCATCTATTGAAAACGGCATTTTCCACTGGGTGTTTGCAGGGCTTTTCCAAGGTAACAATTAATAATGTACATCGATCCG
>CAEGAG010121045.1:0-27162 GCA_903067065.1 Brachyrhaphis terrabensis | reverse complement strand
CAGTCACCCCCAAACTGGAACAGTGGCTACAACAGATCCCAGGAACAACATCAGACATCTCAGTCCAGAAATGTGCAATCCTAGGCACAGCCAAGATACTGCGCAGAACCCTCAAGCTCCCAGGCCTCTGGTAGAGGACCCGAGCTAAGAGGAAGAAAAAAACCACCCGCGGTGGGTGAGAAGGGAATTTTTTTTTTTTATTCTGTGCGTTTGCTCAGAAAAAAATAATGTTACAGAAATTGATGAAGTTGGTTTATGAACTAGAAGTTAGAGTTTATAAAAACACTTTATGCTTCACTGTAAGGGCCAGGCAAATAATAATAGAGTTAAAGTTTATTTTCTAATTTTTCGCCTTACTGAGCTTTCAACAAAATGTTTCAAAAGCAATTTGTTGATTTCTGCTTTGCTGCTACTTTAGTGGTTATTCTGGGATTTTTTTTGTAAACAATGTGTGTTTATGCTTTGCTGTCTCTGTCACTGAATTTCACTTTCTGTGCTGAAATACGCTTCCAAGAATATTTTTTGTTCATTTTTCAAAGTGCCAGGACAACGTTTGATGGCTCTGTCTTGAAACACTGACAGTTTTAACTGTTTGCCCTTTGCAGGAACCCAGAAAGGCGACACGGTTTGACACATACAGAAATAAATGAAAACTGCAGTACCTATGAATAAAGGATTTATATACCATTTTCCTACATATCAGTGGAAATACATGGTCAGAAATGTTACCTATGTCCAATTCAAGGCATTTAATTTCCTTGTTGGCTTTGGATCTATATATATATTGGTAATGCGAAATGTTGTGCAGTTTGCTGAGTGTCAGTGTCACCTGAGGAAATAGCCACTGCAGCAGTGATTACCTCCACATCTATGCAGCAGCTGTCTTGTTTTCCCTTTTCCCAACTTTCCATGTTTGTTAAGTTGCTTCAAACCTCTGAAGCAACTTGGAGCGACTAATTTAGAAACCTTTAGAATACAGTTATCTCATCGGTTATAGTTGCGTTGTCCTTTGGTGCAGGCCTACTCACCGATTTAAATTAGTAATAAATGTAGGTTGGGATTAATTCCCAGAGGATTACTGTCAGTGTGGAGGTTGTGCTGGCTCCCTCTTCATCTATTTGCTTTGCAATTTTTGAGAAATATGAATAAGTTATGTTGATTTAGTTGTCAGTAGTTTGCTTTTATACTGAGATCTGTGATTTTTTATGCGACTGAGATCCAAACATCACATCAGCTGTCCTTAAACCATTTTGTAATTTGGTTTTATACTTAGCGTTATCGTTTTCTCAAGATTTATTTTGTGGTTTAACTTCTTGGCTTATGTCTTGAGTCATTGGTACAACTGAATAATTTGCTTATTCCCACAGTATTGCATTATAAGCCTGGCGGCCACCAGGCTTAGCATTGCTGATTTATTAAAGTTTTTTTAAATGTTGCATTTTTTAAGACTTTTTAGTTGGTGTTCAGGTATATAACACATAATTATCAAGTAATATTTTCAAATTTCCTGTCAGCTTTAAACATGTTTTAACTCAAAAACACGATGAGCCGCTGGATGAATGTCTGCCCTGGCACCCAAACACCGGGCTTAGCAGGTTTTTTGGGGGAAACCCTGAGTCTTAATGGTTGGTGGGATAGTTCTGGGTAAGGTTTGTTTCCTATCACATGTCTATAACCTCCTTTTTATGTTGTTTTCAGAGTAATGGCTTCTTCCTCAAGGAACGGCGCTTCAGGCCATAAATTGTTTGATTGATGACATCCTGCTACCATCTTTCACCAGCATCTTCAGAGGTTATTTTTGAGGTAGATATGAACATTTTGCACCAACACATTTTCATAATTTAGTTCTTTTTAGACATGTATGATGGCTGAACTTTCTCATGGTGGTTATGCTTTAATATAATTGTTTAAACGGATGAATGAAACACCACCAGACGTCTGGAAATTGTACCCAATGACTTGTGGAAGTCCTGAAATCTCAAAAACCTGTTTTTTTCTTCTGATTTAAGTCAGAGAATCTGAAAAAGAACCTCTTGGTGAGCTAGTTCATTCTAGCTGCACCAGTAGCTTTGCAAATATCCGTCTGTGCAATTCTTCTGCAGCTTCCTTTATACTGGTTGCCTCTGTGTGAATTATTCATAAACAGTGAGCTGGATAGTTCAGCTACAAGGGACTTATCTCAGAGGAACATTTTTCTTTATAACTCTCACTTTCTGCAGTGTTGGACTTCTGCTTGTTGTATTTCCTTCCTTAGATAATCTCTCCAATGCCAACATGGATTAGTAATGACAGGGAAAAAATACTTTAATGCTTTTATACAGTAAGTTCTTTGTTTTTGTTGTATTCAACAGCCTGGATCCAGGCAGGTCATTCACTGAAATGATGTTTGCATTAGAGAAAAGCAAGTTGTCAGTCGTTCTCATTTTCTGCCATTGATTTTTAAGCATGAGTTGGAGGTGGGGATAATAACTTTTGGTTGAGATGTACTTATTGAGGCTCGTATAATTCAACAGCTGAACAATTGGCTCTCACCCAAGGCCAATTACAGCCTGGCAGACCCCTGAGGCGCGGAAGAAAAACCATTCCAATAAATAGCAGTTAAAAAAAGGCCATGAAATGACTCCAAAGTAACTTTTAATAAATTGACTTCATAACAGTTTTCAGAGTCTATAAATACAAATTCACATTGAAAATCTGTGCTTATTTGTAAGGGGGGAGTGAACCTATTGCACCTTGGAAAAGAAAAACACACAAACTCTGATTGTAATCAGGGAATTGTTGAAGCACTCAGACTGGTGTCAAGTGTTTGCTGAGGAAAAAAGAGACAAGAACAAACCTCCAGTCTGGATGGGAATAAACAATATTGTGTATGCGCATTCATTTGAAATTAAAGTTCAAGGTGGAATTCTTCTAAAAGGTTATTTTAGTGAATTAATTAGTTGGTCATGGAGTCGTCCAAGAAGAGCAACAACAAGCTGACTCCAATCATCTTAAAACAAATCCAGTTGCAAGAACCTCAATGTTTATACTATTTCAAGTTATTATTCCATCATCATGTTTTCTTTGGGTATTTTATTACCATAAAGCCAATGATTAATAATGCAGGAAATTGAAATATGAGGTTGTGCTCCACCAATTATCTTCCTGTGTACAACACCTACCGAGAATGGAACATGTCAGTAATTTATGATCAGAATAATCAAAAATTTTCCATCCATTTAATTGGTTTTTACACACCTTTCTTTTAGTTTTTAGTGGTCAAGCTGATAACAGTCTTAGTGTGTTTTCCATCAGACAAACTGTTCTGTAATTTAAATAAATGTAACTAACAAATATTGCAAATTAACTAGCAAAAGATGGCAAACATAGCTACATAATGAGATTCATGCTAACGCTGTTAGCATAGTGATTAGCATCCTGGAAATTCAAGATTTGTACCCAACCAAAATTTAAAAGATTAGGCAGAAAAACAAACCACTAGACTTCCTTTTGGGTCCTTAATGGTCAAACGATTGGGTTTTTAAGTTTGAGGTAGGACTTAAAGATGTGACTTTGCAGATTTTATGTTTTATACCCACTTGAGATCCAGTTCAGGATTGCCAAACTGGTTTTGTAAATATGGGTTGTTGGTACAGATCAAACTAAATTTCAGCGATTTTAGATCTTCCTCTAGTGTCTTGGATTTTTTTATGGTCAAAAGATTTAGTCAGGCCCAGAAAAAGCGTCATGTTTCCTGTCACCAAATGTCCTGAAACATCCTAGAGCATCTACTTGTCAGTGTCAGTTTAATGGTATAAACCAAATGATAAATTACCATAAAAATCAGAAAAAATCTTAAAACCAATCCTATGATGAACAGGAAGTCGGTGGACTGCAGCCAGGATCGGTTTTATACTAATTTTTCTTGATAAAAGCCAACAATTTGATTATGTACCTTCTGCAGAAACACAGATCTATATCCACTCTTAAAGGATCACAATATTCTACCCAACAGGAAATAAAGACCAAGAATCTAATTACAAATTCAATGGGGGGAAGATAAAATTAATGGTCTAAATTTTGTAACAGTTAAATATTTAAAGCAGGAAGTTTTTGTTGCACTTTCCTGAATATATTTCATATAAGGAGAGCTTTTCCAATGACATCAGTGTTAAAAGATGTCAGGGAACATATTTCACAAGAATCCGTAAATGACTTTATTTCCACCTTGAGGGAGAAGCTATTGGCAGGGCTGCAGCTATGCGAGCCCAGAAAACTGCTGTCTTTTGGCGTCATTTGAAGAATTCCTCTTTTCTGAGAAGCCCTCATGAATAAATCAGTGTTTAAAGGCAGAAAAAGGAATGAGATTAACTCATCATTCAGCTGTTGGGGAGCTTTCCAAAGCCGCCTGTGAATAACTGAATGAAAAGGTTAACTTTATTCCCAGGAAAAACAAAAAATAACACATCCATTTTGGCTATGCAGGGAAAACAAGGGCAAATTTAATTATAAGTAGAGTTTAATTATAAAGAAAAACGTCCAGTAATAGAAAAATAATGAAATATTTCTCTTCTGGCTTCAGATACGGCGACCGCCTGGCAGACAGAACCAGACAGCGCTGATAGAGGCTTGAAAAACTTTCAGTCGAGAGCGTTTTCTCTCAGTTAATGTCATTCATTTGCACTGAACGCTCAGAATTTCACGGCTAGCTGGAGTGTCAGGAAAAAAAAAACCTGACTGATTTCTATAAATGGACTTTGAATACAAGTACAAAGCTCCACGCATATATTTCTGCAGCAGCGAGTCGTAAATTGATGGATTTCTAAAGCCAGAAGGATGTTTTTAGTGAGATGTGGATGAAAATAGGGATTTTAGGTTAGAAGCCATGAAGAGAGAGGATCAGATAGTGAGGATATTATCTTGATAAAACTATGTAGGAAAAGATTTGCTATAGTAAGAAATGGTAATTTGTTTTATTCCATATCTGGAAATGTTGCTGCAAAAAATGACACCAAAAAGTTTTTCCTAAATTTGAAAAAGAAAAAGAATGAAAAATAAACTTTAAAGTTCAAGAAAAACATGCAAAAAGGCATACATTTTTCAGTAAATAGCTCCCTTTTTTTGTTCTTTCAAAAAGAGTGGCTTTTCGTGATGACTAAATGAGAGTGTGACCAAACTTCTCACTTGTGTATTGTATGATAATACAGAATATTCTGAGGAGGAATTTAATTAAATTAACACTGAATTGCTGCACAGCACAAAACTGCAAAAGGAAAATGAAAAAATGTCTCAATTCAAAAGCATTCAGATATTATTTTGTGCCATTTTCCTTTATTCCAAAGAGTGAAGAAAGTATTTTTTGGTGTTAGTGTGTGTCTGTGTGCATTTTTGGTTTAAACAAGCTTGTTTTTAATTAACTGAAGTTACTTGCGGTGGCTAGAATAAGTGGTGATACTTTGTCATAATAATATTACTCAGGTAAAAGTAAAAAGTACAATGCAGTGCAACTTCTACTAGAAATATTTTTTCCCAAAAAGTCTTTTAAAAACAGGTTTAAAACTTCACCAGTGCTGTACAAAAGCAATAACACAATAAAATAAGTTGATAAAAAGAGAAGAGATGAAAATTCTACAAAGAAGTAAATGTAATTAAGTAAATCTAGTAGTTTGGAATAAAATGCTCAAATTTAAGTGCGGTTAAGTAAATCAATGAGTTAAACTTCAGAACCAACGAAACAGGAAGTGCTTTTATTTTTAATATTTTCAGCCGGAAGTGCCCTTGTCATGACCGCTTAACAGCAAAATAAAATTGGGGTAAGTTGCGCTTTTTTGTATCCTAAATGAGTCAAAGTCATTTAACATAACGTTTAATTTGAGACAAATTAATGTGGCTATTACTATGAAGCTACAGCTTACATGGGAAAGTTGTTATAAGACGTTAAAACCCCCTAATAATGCACCTATGACACTAGCTAACAATCGTAATTTTACAGTAAAACAGGCGCAGAAGCTGCAGTCTGTAGCTCATTTCGCTCTTAAATACATGATAAAAATATAGTCAGTTAGACTTCAGTCTTAGACCAGAAGACTAATTAAATCTCAGGTTTTTACGAGGCAGAAGCCTAAACTCTTCTGCCTCTTTTGCATCTTGAGGCGCCATCTTTGCTCTCAGTCCCGCCGCATCATGCTAATTAATCACCTGTGACGCTTACCTGTTGTTATTCCTTCTCAGTATTTAAAGTGGAACTGAAGCATAACTCATCTACAGACCATTTTATTTTAAATCCAATAAAATGTCCAGGACCAAAAAACACTGAGGGTTCACCGGAAATGGTCTGGAAAAGGTCAAATCAAAAGTCATAAATGGTGCCTCCAGCTACTTCTTTAAGCGCTTAGTTTTGTCATTTTTGATCTATTTTACTGCATATTTTCCTTGCTCTTAGTTCCTCCTTCTCTGAGGATCAGCTGCTACATCTACATGTTCTGGATATTATGTTATTTTTACTTAGTTTATTCCTCATGAAACTATTTCTGTGTCAAAAAACAAAAAGATTTAGTTTATTTAGCGCTTATACACCACTAGTTATTTTGACTCTACATCCTCAGACTGTCCAGTGCATCTCTGTAATGTTCCTATTTAGCCAGATTTAGTTTTTGATCACTGTAGAGAAGCAGAGATAAAACCAAAATAGATTTCGGAACCAAGATGAACAAGTAATTATTGTTTTCTCTTCTTGTTATGCCTGATTAATGTCTTCTCCTCTCAAGGATAAGTTGCCTCTTTTAAGTTGTCAAAACATAATTCATCTACATCTCTTAATTGTGACGCTTTTACTTAGTATTACACTGACCTTTATTTCTCTGGAGACGTATGTGCAACCCCAGGGTTTTGAAAAGTGAAAGCTTTATTGCTCGTCAGATTTAAAGAGACTGTGCTGCTTGTTTGGTTTTGGCAACTTGGACAGGAGAGTAAAAGCCCAGTTCAGGGGTCACAATTTACATAAGAGGGAAAAAAAATAACTCCTCCTGTGAAGCCTCTTTACTTCACTTCCAGAGAAATCTGTAAAACGGGTTAGCTTGTTGTTATAAAACAGATGGAGTTAAGAAAAGTTAAATAATGATAGTACCTAATTTATTGATGCTTTGTATCACTTTCTGCACTAAAATATGCAGCAATCAAGCTTCAAACAAGAAGAGAAAATGGTTCCCATGGACAAGAGAAAAGTAACAATTGTAAAATAAAAATGTAAATATGAAGTCGTAATAACTTGGTAGTATATATGTGGTTTTAAAATATGCATGGGTCTTTAAAGTTAAAGGGTAAAATCAGACTATAATGACCCTTTTCTACTTTGTGTTTTGATCCTTACAGATTGAATGTCATGCGAATTGATTGGACTTGATGGCCTGTTTTTAAACGTGAGCTAAATACCTGTGTAACAGTGTGTTCCTGCTTATTGCAGTAAGACTCAAGCTGTGTGTGTAGTTGGGGAATTACAGCCTGTTATTACCTGCAGTTCGCCTCATTAGTGACTCTACGCTAATTTACCCTCCTAGTTGGCTCTGTCGGTCATTATTGAAATGAGTTAGTTGGAAGCTGCATGTACTTCTTTTTATATTTTGTGTAATTATAGGGATTTCAACAAATTGACAAAGAAATCAGTGGACAAATGTGAAGGAGAAAGAAATGTACATGATTTTCCATTTTACAGGGCACATCTCCTAGCTTTGCACATTTAGAGACTTTAACCCGGTCTTCTTTGCAAAATTGTTCAAACTCAGTCAGATTGGACAGAGAATGTCTGTTTGTTATCAGCCATTTTTTTTTTTTAAATATCGGCTTGTTGGATTTAAACCAGGAGGTTTTTCTCATCTATCATCGTGCTACTGCCCAGGCTTGTCAGGATAACAAGTTTTGCTGGACAATAAATTGTTCCAGAAGTTATTGCGATAAATGATAATATTGTTGTTTTGAGACCATTTTTAAGTAATATAATGGTAATGGCGAAATAATAATAGCAAGACCACGTTGTCAAAGATCAGTAAACTTTAAATTCTAATGAATTTTTAACACTGGATCTGGAAGAAATTTTAAATATCTGAAATAAATAAAAAAACCCAGCAACAAATAAAATTTATTTTGAAGTCTTTGTAAACAATATTGCCCGTCAAAAAAAGGGCTAATTGAGACCAAAGCACCAAACTGAAGATTTTTATCACCCAGTTTTTGGTAGAAAGAGAGAAAAAAAGAGATACTACTACTGCCTAGCTCCTGCCTGAATTTGACTTCTTGTCAATCTTTTATCGAAGTAATTATGTGCTAGTTTGTGATGATTTATTGCATGAAATACCCAAAAACTGAAAAATTACAAGTAGAGTCAATACTATACTTCTGTCTCTGCTGGTTTGTATATCATATTCAGAGGTTTAAAAATCTCCAGAAATGTTTATGTAAAATAACAACCACCTAATTTTTGTCTAGACTAGAACTCTGATTGTTTTATTGATGGTATAAAGGAACCGTTAAGCCAGTGGGAGTCCTGTGATTCCTTCAATGGAGGTGCCAGGTGCTGAGAACGGAGCCAGCGTTCAACCTTTGGCTCCTGCTACTCCTCCTCACCGTCAGTCCTCCGAGCCAGCTGCCAATCAGGATGACTGGCATGCAGCTTAAGTCAAGTCTTCTCTTTCAGCTCCGTTACTGATTGATGTTTATCCCACTGGAGTTAAATTATGATTTGTATTTCACTCTGAGGAAAAAGAGGCATAAACTCTAACTCGATTAGACTGAGTGGCAGATTCACGTTTACAGGAAATCGGGTAAAAATGCTGACTTGAAATGTCATCGCCTTGCTTTGAAAAAGAAATATGTAGGTCATAATAAATAACTTGTCACTAAGATCCTACATATGCCATACAAGAGATATTTTATTCACCTTAATTCCAGTTAGGACATTAAATAATGATTTCAGCCACAACATCTGAGTCAGTTTGATTTATACTGGAACTAACTGTATCACAGGAAATACAACCTGGCTAGATTAGATTTCAGATTTATTTAACTTAAATAGAATATGCAGAACTGTGAAAATGTATTTTCCCTCTTACAGATTTCTTCTGTTTTTGCCACAATTCAATATTTGAACTCAATACACAAATTTGAAAATCAGATTTATCCTGATTTATTACACAAAGTAGTTTTTAAATGATTATTTCAAAAAGTGCAACATATCATGGCCCGGTCTGAAGAAATGTTGAACTTTCCCATGAGTGGGCAGCCAACCAAAAGTACTACAAGATAAAAAATGACATGATATGTTTCAGAAAAAGAGCATGGTGCTGATTTAGGACTTGGACCAACGGCCATGTTTACCAAAATCATTCATTCTTCTTTCTAGAGGAAAAATAATTACAGAGACTTTCCACAGAGATCTTGAAATATCTAATTTTGCTCTGACATAATGGTTTATCAACTAGATAGATTTTGCAGCAAGTTTACAGTTTGCAAACTTCCATTAATCGTGTTTCTACATTGTGGACGTGTTAATCATTCCTGGTGGGACTGATTTATTCAGTGCCCTTTAACTCTCAATCCTACAAAAACATGCAGTATCATTTTTCAAACAACACTGAACCCAAAATCACTTGTAGTGGAAAGTTCAAAAATCTGTTTTCATCTCTGTCTGGATGTAAAACCCCAGAGATCTCAGATGTGATGAGAGCGGAGCTTCTTTCCCCGTAATGAACACCTAATCCTGTAGCTTTGATGTCACTCCGAGGGGCACGTACTCTCCGGGAGAAGAGTAACCAATTTTAACCAAAGGGGCTTATTTGCGATGAAGAAAACATCTTTTGGAAACAGAGCAGCATTTTTTCAGCCTCTGAGCTCATTAAGTGCAGCCCTGAAAGTGTAGCACAGTTCAAAAGTATTCAAACTCCTTGAAACATCCCAAATTTTGCATTAATATATTGATATAGATCAAGGCTGTCAAACTTATTTTCAGTTTGGGCTACAAAAAGGGCAGGATGTGGCAGAATGCATTGATAAAATATTAACATCTTTTCCATGATTTCGCAAATGTTTTTGTGATTCAAACCACTGTTTGTTTGTTTTTTGTGGTGTTACTATAGAAATATTTGCAAGGAATTCTGCAATATTTATGCTTATGTATGATGGTACATGTGTCTTTTTGTTGCTCTCCACTTCTATACCCGGCTTTAACCTGACATCAAGTAGGTCTGAGGCAGCAGTGTAGTAGAAGTAAGAAACACTGCCACCTGCAGATTGGAGTGAGCATCGCTTAAACTCAATGTTTTTACCATTTTTGGAGAAAGTTTGCAACAAACTCACAATTATGAATTGGTGCAAAAATGTGTGGGGGAATCTGTTGAAACCGCTTTGATTTAACTTAAAAAATAATCTTGATCAGTTGAAGATTGTATTCATTGTCCCTTTGGAGATTTGGCCCCCAAGCCTTGAGTTTGACACCTTTTAGATGAACGCAAAATAGCAAGTAATTGTGAATGCAAGCTTAATTTGCGCAGTACAGGCCTATTTTCTTTCTTTCTCCACTTCTATCTGTCACTCCGTTGTTATGCACATAATCTCTGCCTTTCCGAAGCCAAGGGAGTATCCTCTGACAGCCCTGTTGGCTCGCATTGGGGTCCGTGTACGGAGCCAGCAGCAAGAGGCCGCTAAGCCATGTGGCGTGGCCAGAGAGGACTCCATTTTCATAATGACGTGTCAACACAGATGAAAGATGATCTCTCCCCTCCTCCTCATCTCCAAGATGCTCCAAGAGTCCTGGCAACGGAGCCAGCAGTAAATCAGAAGGCAAAGAGAAGCAAGGAGGATGTGAGCAGCATGTCCACTTCTCCCAGTTTGGAAGACATCACCCGTGGCGCCAGCTCAAAGAAGTGCTACAGCTGATTTCTTTAGCCTTGATAATTTGATTCCCACACAGTCACTGGTGTCGATCCGCGCTCTGAAACGCTGTTATGGGTTTTTTGTACTTTGGCTTGGTGAAATTACATTTGAGATGTAGACTTGGGGTGTATTCCTGCTCTTTTCTCTACTTGTTTATCGCCTTTCTGTGCTTCACATTGGCTAAACAAATCTATGTGTATTTAAAAGAAAGTTTGGATTTATCCCTTGGTGTGAAACTATTTGGCATTTATACGCTGCCAATTTTAACAACGCCACAGCTGGTTGTTGTTTGAAGCACTGGCGGGAAACCAAATGCCACAAGTTAATTATTAAGGCTGTGTTTTGATATAAAGTTCCCTCTTATTTCATGAGTTTAAAATGCATAGTTCTGACTTTTGAAACGGGCGTTAACATGCAATTTGCATACAAGAAAAGATCCTTTTGCTGCAGCATTTCATCGTCATTCTTTTCTTTCCTTCTTTCCTTTTCCTCCTATAAAGAGTGAAAATTCATTATGAAGCTACAATATGATTTAGAAAGCAGCATGAGATAAGCAGGAAGTTTTAATCCAGCTGTGAGACAAATTATGGCTGTACTTACATAATAAGACAAGGATTAATCAATCACCAGGAGCCGGTGTTTGATGCGTGCCAACTCTCTCGGTCAGTGCTGTAGCAGAGTTAGACATGCAGCTGCTTTCAGTAATTATTTCAACCAGTGGAGTATCCCTAATTAAAAGATCATCCAGATCTCACTGTGGGACTTAAATTAAATTTGGTTTCATGAAAAGCTTACATTCAAAAGCTGAGACTCTGCATGTAAGGCGCCTGACAGGTTTCTTGTTAACAACATGAGAACTATTGCTGCTGTAATGATCAAATTAATGAACGTTTAGATGATTGGACTCCTTGATGATGCATGTGGATATTTTTAGAAACAATCAACAGCACTGATTTGTTTCTAATTAGTTTTTCACTCAGATTTTTAAGCTTCTTTAGCATGTAATGAACCTTGGTTTATGCTATACCATGCTGACAGACATTTAATACAGTGGTTTCAACACAAAGTGAGAGTAAGGGTTCTTTGTTGCTAAAAAAAAGAGCTAGCGTTAGCGATTAGCATTGGCAAGTAATTTGGTTTGAAGCATCACCATCTCTAAGAAATTAAGGAGTGGAGATATGAAATGCCAGAATGCCATCTTTTATTTTTTAAGAATGTATTTGTCACTAGAGATGCTATGATGGATGCTAACGTGCTAACAAAGGCTGTATCAAGCATGGACGAAGATAATAATCTTCTTAAGGTGTGTCTAACTGGCACCAATCGATTTACTTTCACATTTGAAGTCATATTTTGCTGTTACTAATTTTAAAATCAGATATGGATATTTTACTCTGCCTGGCAATCTGCTTCTGTATGTTTTTGCTGCCAAATTATCCGGAAACATTCGGGACTTAAAAACGCTAAAGGAAATGTGTGAATGAAAAAGTTGTACTTTCAACCAATTAACCAATTGATAAACCTTTGTTTAAATCAATATGCTCAGCCTCCTTTTACTTCACATCTAAAAAAAATTTTTGTTTAACTGGCTTCACATAATTTTTTAAAGGTTTTGTGACATTAAATGGGTTTATTCATGTATTATTATTATTCATTAGTCTCAAGAGCCTATTTGACCTTTTGCTGATCACTCCAAATCTACCTGAGCACTTCTTGAACCGTCACAGAAACGAGAAGAAAGACACTTTACCAGAGATGAGAGCATAAACCTGTTATACCGACACTTCTTCACACTTCCCTCTGATGTAGAAAATATATGCACAGCCGTTGCCAAGTACATCAAGCTGTTGGTCCTGGCCTGAAGATGGCCAGCACAGACAAAACAAATGCCAGAATAGGATTTCATCTCTCTTCCCTCACAAAAGTCAGGCCAAGTGATTACTTATTGCAGCTTAATGAAATTTTAAAACAGTCTTGTCAAAAAGCAGAAAATAACTGAGGAGAATATCCCTTTGTTCCTCAGACATATGTACACAATTTTCATATTTATACGCTCTAAACTTCAGAACTGGTCTACCTATCTCAGGTCGATACAACCTCCAAACAGCAGGCATTGTTTTCTATGTGCAAGGACGGTGTCACATACTGAACCGGAGAGAATGTTTTTTTGATTTTAGTTTCTTAGCAACTAAATGACAGATTGCGCAAAGACCAACCCGTGCCCTCAGAAGTGAGAAAACACAAAAACAGAAGGACATTACTGATTCTTGTGACAAATGTGTCTCCTTGCTTCAAACTGACGTCCAGTTCAGGTGGAAGTGGTGACCTCGAGGTGTTCTTTCCTTGTCAGGTCGTCAGACTGACTCGAATGGCACGCCCGTCATTGGCAGTGGAAGTCATAGAAACCACCTGAGCGCTAAGGCAAAGGATGGCAACTAGAGCTGTGTTGCCAGGTCAATATTTTAATCAGCTATTTCTTTTCTGTGATGTTACTGAGTAATTTTGTTGTGTTTTAAATGTAATAATTGCATAAAAATCTGAGAAGTTGGTCAATAACGAGTCTGTTAGCCCAACCAAGTTGTCAAATAACTAAAAACTGAATTATCTAGGAAGTAGAATGGGATGCTGTCAATTTGAGCAGCTTCTGCTAGCAATACCGAATCAATGTTCATCAGCGCAGACAGAGCATCTGCATAACATAGCATGAGATCATGTAATCCCTATGGATCCTTACTGCACTTGCATTGATTCTGTGGTTTGGAAGTATAAGTACGTTTATCTATATTTTAAATAATCTTGAGTTTAAATACTCATACCACAGAAAGTTTTATCATGTTAGAGGAATTCTGTACATGAACCTATGCTCAAAATATCCACGGTTCTGGTGCTGTAACAATTTGATTTATTTCTGGTTCCTCCTGTTTTATAACCGTATTATAAAAGAGGATAGTTTTTGCTATCAGAGCCTGCTTCATTTGTGTTTTCTAGTTAAGTTTGATTATACCATGTGCAGAGTGCATCTGTCATCATCCTCCCTTAGTATACATGCTGAGTATATCCTCACGAGTTTCTCTGTTTATTCTCAGTTTTTGTGTCTGCATTGCCAGTGGTGTTTTCTCATGCGAGACTCTGTTTGCTTTAGCTCTGCCTTTGGTTTTCATTTTGTTCAAATAAAACCTTATTTACTTTCTCCACCAACCTGCCATTTGACTCTGCAAGTTCTCAACACTGGAAAATCACACTTGGTCATAGTTTAGCTGCCAAGTTTATCCTAAGTTTTGTTTTCAACATGCAGAATACCAGCCTTAAGGATCAAACTGTCCAACTTCTATGTCAGATTGTCTGTTTCCTTGTTTTTGTGGTACACTGTTTACCTTTTCTATTCCTCATTTATTCTTCTTCATCAGTGAGTTAAGTTAGCAGCCATCAATCTGACTTGTTTCATGTTTTACGAGGCAACACGTGAAGAGAAAATGAGAGAATTCCTACACAATGGTTAGAAACAGAATAAATTATCTGTCTGCACTTCAGGAAGATAGGCACAGTTGGGTGCAACACAGGCGTTGCTTTCCCATTCGGTTGACGTTGTGCTTTTTCCACCCATTACAGAATCCTGCGGGTGAAAGAAAAAGCTGACATGACAGATGATGTAGGAATTGGCAAGCAGCTGGCACAGTGCAGACAGACCGAGCTCCAGCGTCTCGCAGAACTCAGGTAAAACATTCTTGGCTTAATAAGAAGCAGCCTTGAGGCTGCTGCATAAGTGATCTGGTTGCCTTAACATCTTGCGTTCAATAAAATAATAATCATAGTTATTCATTCTAATCCTACTTCTTTCTAGTACAGTATAAAACATTAATATTTTCTACTTGGAGGTTTGGTGTTGGTGGTTTTCTCCATGATATTTTGAATTACATTTTAAAATAACCTTCATCTTCATCTCAGACCTTCATCTCAGGCTCTGTTTGGCAAAGGTCCAATTCCATTTCACCCCTCTCCCTGCAATTTGGCCCCAGCCATCCATTTTGCACATTTGTGCCAAGGAACACGGTCTCTCCAATTATTTCAACAGCAAAGGCACACAGCAAATAGACAGGACTTTCTGATCCTTAAAATGGACAATGTTTCCATTTTCTATGCTTGGAAAATGTAAATATAATTCTATAATCCAACAGAATTAAGTTTAGCTTATGGTGAACATCCAAAAAATATCACTCCATATTTGGTTTATTTGCAAAAAAAATTTCTGGTTTAGCTTCTAAAGAAAAGTAAACGTCTGAATCTGCTACAGCTAGGGGCGTGCTGTGGTGGCGTAGGGGTTAGCGCGCCCCACGCTTGGAGGCCTTGAGTCCTCAACGTGGCCGTCGCGGGTTCGATTCCCAGACCCGACGATATTTGCTGCATGTCTTCCCCCCTTCCTGTCAGCCTACCTTCATGTAAGGGACACTAGAGCCCACAAAAAAAAAAATCTGCTAAAGCTAGGAAATGTGGAGAATTGTTGCTTCAAGAAATCAGGAAGAATATTGGTTATATGACAAGATAAAGTATTATTCTGAACTACAGCTTTAAATCCCCTCAAGACTGAAACTACCGTACAAAGTGGGATAGTTTTAGAGGCTAATTCGGAGAGCGTTTTTTTTAATTTAAAGTAATGCCTTGAGTGCTCCCCAGCCTTCAACAGATATTCATTACCACAACAAAACACTGTTGTGTTTTCCGTGTTCACTCTGTAAAATATTAAAAAGTCTGCATGGACATCTGCACTGCCTGGGGAAGAATAATGTGTTTCTGTTTTTACACGAGACAATATCGTTTCTCTGAAGAACAGAAGGAAAAAGAGGTGTACTGCCGTTGTTATCGGCTACTGAACAAGCGATTAAAGCCGGCGCTTTGCAGCAGTGATGACTCTTCAGCTCTCATCCCAGTCTGTGAATTTAGTTTGAACTTCTGGAGGCTGGATCAACCCCCGTAGACTTCGATTTGACTGTATTCACAAGGGATGCTGTCTCTTTCATTGCTATTTTTTCTTTATCTCTCTTCATGCATTGGAAGAGCTTGAATCTTATTCCTAGACGAGTGAATAGCAGAATTAGTCATTCCGAAATGATTTTTTTTGAGTAACCAACGAAACATTATAATCTTAGGCATGTATTCTAACACCTACGATGCTTCCTCAAAGGCTGTTATGGAGCGTCTCCAAAGGCCCTCTTGTCTCTCCTTTCTAGCCTTCGGTAAAGACAAGCAGCAGGGGATATACGAGGTACTGGGTTGAACAAAGCAAGGTATGAAAATACAGAAAAAAGGAGAGTTCACAAATGCTCTGGAGCAAACCCTGCAGGCCAAAACAAAATATTTCATTCTATGCTGGAGGTGAACAGCACAAAAAAAAGTGTGAATAATTTAGGAAGACAACAAAATGAGACGTCCATCCAACAGAGGATTTATTTTACTTGTAACGGGCCTCCAGGAAGTCATTATAAATAATTGAGAAACATCGTCTTGTAATTGACTCGTGGATTATTTGTCAGTGTTTGCTGAGGGGTGAAAACACAAAAACATTTCTTCAATACACAAAAATACTTTAAACTAAAACTGAAAGAGGAGCTAATATCTTTCTGTCGCCGAATGGAAGAGAGGATGCTGCTGCAATTTTGCTGTCGATTTGTCACGTTTGACCAGAGCTGATCGAAATTAGTTTCACGTATCGTATCGACGCTTGAGGCAAATGAAGCTTTTGTTTACACCTTGCCTAAAGCAACTAATGGGAATCTTTGAGAGAGAGCTGGAGATAGGAAGGAAACCCGACATGATCGCTGTTGCTTTCCTCAGGCTCATTTCAGGTCCAATTTGCAACAGCTTGTGCTCATAGAACAGGACTAGTAATGGGTTTTTCATCTCTGGTGCTGGAAACGTACCATATTATTTAGAGAGCACACAAACCTAGTGCACTAGTTCTCTAACCAACTAGTTAGAGAACTTGCCATACTCCTGAAATCAATTTTCAGTGTTGGAGTTGCATGGTAAAAATTGGATTATTTTGTTCCCGCCTTCATGTCGTCCACCCCTTCTTTTCCCTGGTGAACTTTTCACCCCATTCTGCATCAGAAACTACTGTGTGATTGGTGAGAATAACGTGGAAAAGAGCCCCACCGAGCTGGTTTTTCAGCCAGAGAGCATGACAAATAGTTTTGAGGAGCAATTGTCCAACACCATGAGGAAGTAGGACCAAAACAACTTGCTCAGTTCTGGTCCAATGCAGCGAAGGAACATTTTATTTGGTTAATCATTGTCCTCAAAACTTGGGAACTCGTAATAGTCGTTCCTCTCTGTCATGATGTTGTAAACACACGTATGCCTTTGGTTCACTAAAAGAAGTCTCTTGGAATTTTCTGGTTTTTGTAAACAATCTGGACATGAAAAGTCACTGAGTGACATTGATTACGTTGTTTTGTTTTCACTTGTCATGGCATTTCAGACATTTGGAGAAGCTGAGTAGCTTTGCTCTTCAAAAACGACAGCCGGAGATGGCAACCGAATTACTTAATTGATTTTATTCAATCAGGGTTGCATCCGACTTCGAAGTTGACAGATAATACTGATAAAATATGAAGCCATGTTGATATTTTTGCGCATTTAATTAATTAAGATTGTGCAATGATGAGGAAAATACAAACCTTGCAGTTTTAAGTCAATAAGCAGCAATGGGCACGTAGCCTCGGCTCCCAGGGACTGCAGCAGCCCCAGGCAGACAAACACCAGGAACCCCACAGAGTAGCCACACAACACAGATGCAAGTCGACAGCAAAACTCAGGAAACAGCAATCTCTAGGTCAGAGAGGTAGAGAGAGACACAGGGTACCAAAACACCAACCTATCCCTGCTGTCACGTACCCCAATGCAGGTGGGACATTCCTGTGAACTTTATGCCATAAATAAGGGTGTTCCCCATTACACACCACCAGCGTGAGCTACTAAAGTTGTCTTGTGACATTGAATAAATGAAAGTGTGGAGAAAAAAACAGGATAAAGCTTTGGAGGAACTTCTAAAACAAAAACATTGACAGAAGTAAGACATTTATTGCAACCAAATCCAGCAACCATTGCTTTGACTCGGCTGGGCAAAAGCTTCTTTCTAATCCATTGTTCTGAATCTATGTCCTTCCATGTTTAGATCAAGAAAACGTTCAACTATTACCAACTTTCAGGACAGGTGTTGTCACAAACTTCACCAACAAATTAAAAGTAGACTTAAGAAAATATAGTCGGTGTTTTCCCACTACATTCTTTAAACTACTGTAATAGATAAAATGCTGTTTCCTGGCAGGAGTTAATTCAAAATTAAAGTTTAAAGCATATATTAAAATTATTGTAAAGGAAATCAAGTACAAATTACAACAAATTTCCATTTAAACTTTCCTTTAAAGGAAATTTGTAGTCACAACTGGAGGCTCATTCTAATGTTTCCAGCACCCGAACAAATTAATTCACTGAAAAATAATTGAAAGCAAAAACAAGCAAAAGAATGGAAATCACTCATTGTTTTCTGACTTAATTACAAAAGAACGCAGAAGGGAAGCTGTCAGGCTGAGTGTTTACAAGTAAAGCTCTCTGGGATTTCTGTTTGCCAATTGTCAGTCCGGGAGCTGAGCTCGCTGCCGCTGCCTGTAAAGCGCTCTCGGACTGCGCTTGTGCCTGCAAAATCTCTGCTGTCACCCACACGCTATTGTCATTCATGTATTTATACGCCTCTGCTGTGAAAAGGATAAAAGCTGGATGGTGGGTGGGTGGGTAGCTGAAGGGCTGCGGGGACACAGAGTGCAACCGGATGGCATGAAAAACAAGGACCAAACTTGAAAGTGACAAGACATGACAGCACTAAGCTGTCAGCACTCACCGTATGTAGGACAAAAAGCAGCACATCACACTGCTTAACATGAATCCTGTTATTTCTGTGCTGCTGGGTCCAACTGATGCAATTAGGGTACTACTCCATGTTGGGATGCAGTGTTAAGTTATTCACTGCAGGACAATCACATCCATATTTTGGAGTAGTAGATTAAATTCATGAATGGAAATATGAATTGTTTCCATACAAATTTGATTTGGTAATGAGCAAATGTGACAATGTTCATAATTTAGCAAGTTAAACAACAGCCAATGATTGAATCCTCTAAAATACAGTTGACTGACTCTTACCATTTGCCAAAAGAACATCGTATGCCACAGAGATAGCGTCCTGAATGTCCTATCTCTGTATCCTATCAAGGCATTTCGAAGCACTTTGAAATGCCTTGCTGCTGAAATGTGCTATACAAATAAAATTTGATTGATTGATTCATTGACCGTGAATAGCCTCTGAAGCCCAATTTAATTTGATTCTTGGATTCTCTCTCAGTTTAAAGACTGTGCCCCCCCAAAAAATATTCTGTTTTTCTTATCGGCTGACCAGATCAGCATGGCTTCCCTCTCTCCAAAGTCGTCCTCTGATTGGTTAATCTCCACCTTGTGATGACTCCTCCTGAAGCTACACCTGAGCTGAATAAATAAAGAATAAACCTCACTGAGTTGGTCAGATTTAGCTACTTTCATTAAATGTTTGTGAACAGTTAATTTTATTTTTCCTTCACACTTAAACATGGTTATCTTCACTCACTGACTTTTTAAGGACCATATTTTCTTCATATACAATTAGATTCTGGAGGCTGGAAATTCCTGCAAGGCATTTCTCAAGTTATTGTTTTGAATATTGTTAAAGGCATAATCTGTGGCATAAGCTTTCTAAATGACTTCTCTTTACATAAACAGAACAGTTAGCGAAACTAATAGCTTTTCAAATACAGTAAAATCATGTTTTAAAATATCCTGGCATGTAATATGTACTCTATTATCTAAATCACTGACACCGACTAATCAGTTAAAGTTTATATAGTTATGTCTGTGTAATTTAGATCTCTTAAAACTATAACATAAATATCAAGGTAAAATTTAGACAGTAAATGTCTAAATCAAAAGCCGACACTAACCTGAACCACTCTAGGCTATCTTAGCAACATAATCTATTTGTTCTACTTTTGTGGCTGTATTCTGGCTAGGTATAAAGGTTTCTCATTCCCATGGTTGCATAAAAAATTTGGAAATCAACTTCATTGGCCTTTAACCCTCTCAGGCTCAAATTAAGTTGTAGTTGCAGGAAAAATCTGATATTTGGAGAAAATGATTATATGGGGTAGTAATATACAATTCAGACTTTTTTTGAGAGAGACATTTAAACAGCATTTCAACAGCATTTAGCTGTTGCAAATCTGCAACCTCTGCCTGGAGAGGGTTAAAAACATCTAAAAGCCTCCCATGATTGGAGCAGTTTGAGTTCAGTTTTGCAAATTGAAAGTGCCCAGCAGGAAAAGGTCAGAGTAACACCTTTTCATCCAGCAAATGGGAGCTTTGTACTTAAGTAAAGTATTTGAAAACACAATACAGTGGCCACAGAGAATAACTGAGCAGAGTAAGTGAGGATGAATGCAGCACTATTTTCTGCATTTTGCTGCAGAGACGGGCCACAACAGAAGGTCTAACCAGCCTTTCAGCGATAGACTATTAGAGCTTGTTGAGCTATGTTATATCCCAATAGTATTACCCACATCAGTATTCAGTGTAGACCAGCAGCTCGACTGCAGATTTCAGTTTCCAACTCTGTCTCAGCCCTATTTGTTATACAGCAGAGTGGATGAACACTATAAAACTCCCTAATTCAATTTTCTTTATTTCTCCAGGAAGTTAAACTCTGCTGGGTCTGAACATAAGATGGTGCTGCAAATACCTTAAAGTTTGCAGATTTATAAAGGTGTGTGTATTATCTCATGCTTAAATTATCAAATAAAGTCGAAACAGTTACACAAACCAATATGGTACAACTGGTTTCAAAATTCGAGAGGTATTGTATCATTATATTATTTGAACAACTAACAAGAAAACGCAGACGTTTTCCACCATAGACCTGGTCATTCCAGAACATTTAGAGAAGGATTAAAGTGGAAAGAAGCAAAACAGGAAATGGAAAATCTGGTTCTTGGTCAAACTGTCCTCAACTTCCCAGAATAACAAATCTTAAGCCCCTTTTTGCTCTAGTACCTCCTCTGCTTGATTCAACTCGACTTTTAGGGTTTTCAGCATCTTTTTTACTTCTACTTGAAATGAAATGAGCTGAAAATATGATGTCAGTCGACTGGATGTCATTGATTGGCTTGGGGATGTTGTAACTGATTGAGTTATTGGAGTGAATCCATTACATGGTTTCTTGCATACAAATCCCGTCACTTTTCTGGCTGCCTTTTCATGAGGACTTGCGAACATTGTGGTGGTGGAAAACGACCCAAACCTTGTAGAGTTTAGTAGAGCCAAGTTGAGTTGAACCAAAAAGTGTTTACTGACCCCAATTCATCACAACTAACTTGCATCGGATGAACAAATAAATTTAATACAATGTTTTAGCTCAAGTTTTTTCTGCTTTCATTTTTATTAAATTATTACTTGTCAACACAACAGCATTAGCACACAAACAGCACTGTTGCAGAACATTAAACAACCATTGTCTAGATAAGCATGGACATATACACACACATTTTCCACATCAAATATTTCATGTTTACATATGCTTCCCTTCCTGCACTTCATGTTTGATGTTAAGGTGGACTTCACACTGAATAAAACTCACAAAACTGTTTGGAAAATGGGAAGCCTTTCCATGATCATCTCTTCACATGCAGTGGATATAAAAAGTCAACCTTTACAGTTTCAGGTTACTTGAATTCACACTTGTGCCAGAAATAAAATATAGCTGTCGAGACTTTTGATCCTTTGTAATTTCTTAGTTTCAGGTAAAAATGTCCAAATTATACAAAGGTATTAGTAAGGAGAAGGGTACAAAACAATCCACAGCATGATGGCACAGTAAAGATAGTCATCAATAAATGGAGAAAATTAGGAATAACAGTAATTAAAACCGAGTGTTTGATAAAAAGGCAACACAGCGCTTTTTATTCCGATTTTTCCTCTCCAACAAATAATTTTATTATATCATGGTTTTGAAATGATTGATTGTTATCTCATTTCTCTTTACAAAAACTTGGCATTTTGCTATAAAGGTTGTAGACACTTTATATCCACTGCAATATCTTGATCCCATGGGCCCCATAGTGGTACATCTCTAGTGGATCCCATCAGGTTGTATCTGCCTGTGAAGATCATGCCCTGCTAGCATAATGCTACAGCAAAGGCAGTCATGTCTGGTTCTTATCTGGTAATTGAATAAATCAATCAATTAATGTTTTGTTGTAGTTTTATATCCATCATGCAGCCAGGACTGCAGGTGAAAAATAGACTTTATAGATAAAACTGGCAGAATAACATGATGAACTGAAGTAAAATAAATAAAAAACCCAGTGCAAAGACGTCCTAGTGACCAATCTTTCTTCTTTTTATTTCCAACACAATCTCAACCTATAGTAATGTTCCTTTTGTAGCTTTCTTGCTAGCACACCTAAAGTCTGTTTTTTGCAATGCCTGAAAGACCCTTTGGGATAAACTGTTCCACGCTGTGCTTGATGCTCAGATAAGACACTAACAGAGAAAATTAAAATTGGAAAAATGAAGAGTTTTCAAAGCTTGTGGATATTTGCAATGGAATATTACACTGCATACCTACAACATGCTAGCATATCACACATCTCGCATTGCCTGCTTGAGAAACATGACAAAGGGAAAACTTTATTTTGGGTCCTTTTTGGATTCAGATAATTCAAAACATTTGAATTATACCTTTTGTAGAAATGCCTTTTATGAATTTACATACTTTCTTTAGCTCTTCTCCTTAGCTATTCTTCTTAAGCAGACCAAGAGAATCGTGCTCATACAGTAGCCTTCAGTTATCTCAATGTAATTGATTCTGGGCAGCTAGGTTGCGCTCATGGATATCTGAAAGTTCAAATGATTTCTTTTAGAAAATAAATTATATTATTCACTGAATGACAATGCAGTGCCTTACAAAGGTGATAATACACCTGAAATGTGAATTTTTCCTTTATGTTTAGCTAGAGGCACTAATTTCGATTTATTTCATTGGGTTTTTATGTGTTTATGAACAACAGTATTGTAACAGTAATGCATTTGTACTCAGTCTCCTTCATACTGACACCCATAAATTAAATCTGATGCAACCAATTGGCCCAAAGCTAGTAATCACAGCTATAAATAATTTCATACAAATATAAACTTAGCTGAACATTATTGAACAAGCAGCGCCATACAGACAAATGGCCACAGGTCAAGGAGAAAGTTGCTGAGAGACATTTAAAATACGGTTAGTAAAATGTGTACTTTTTCCTTAATCTACAAAATTGTGCAGTAGTTTGTTTTGCTACATTGCTGTTGACAAGCTGGAAAAGCTCAATGGTTTTAATACCTTTGTAAGGCACAGCAGACTTTCACAAACAATCATGGTGTTACACAGTAATGAACTCAAAAGAAGCTAAAAGTGTAATGAGAAATTTTTCTGACAAAACATTTTTCATTGGCACATTCACAACATAAAGACGATATTTATGTATACAGTTTGTAACTTTTGTTTTAACCGAGAGAAGTTCGTTCCACCAAATGAACAAGAAATCATGACAGACAAAAGCTACAAGAGCACAGGCACTTGATGTTCTCTTTTTGGATGCAATAAGGCGGTTGCTGCCAATTAAAAGAGGTAAAAGAATGTCACCACGTTGAAACGGCGCTTTCCACGCCTTGCTTTCTGCAATCATGCACACAGAATTTGAGCAGGACCTTTTCAGAGAGGCCTTTAAATGAGGACGTGGATATTACTCAGCTCATGACTCACAGCATATTAGGATGAGGACTGACAAACGGAAGATTGAAAAAACAGATGGTGCACTCAACGATGCCTGCTGACAGCCTCCGATGCGACCACCTCACTTCCCTTCAGGCTCAGCAGGTACCAACGGTGCTGACAGTGGTGTAGCTAAACTTGGACATGGAGGTCACCATCGATGTACCCATGGAGGTGGCGTTGATGCCGTCTTCCCCCTCTCTCCTCCGGCGCCACCAGATCCGGCGGCAAAGGCGGTTGCGGCAGCAGCAAGCGAACGTGGACAGCAGCGCCTTGCGGAAACGCGTGTTCATGAAGCAGTAAATGATGGGGTTGACACAGGCCGACGTGTAGGACAGCAGATGGATGAAAGAGATGGGCGCTCCAGTGAGGGCGATGGCGGCGGACTTGGAGTCGAAGGCCTTCCAGGTGTTGACCGAGTACAAGGGCATCCAGCAGATGAAGAAGAGAGCTACGATCACCATCAGCATGCGGATGACTCGCCTCTTGGCTTGCAGCTTAGCTTCAGAGGTGTTGCTACGGGCACGCTCAGCCTTGTTCAGGATGGTGGTCGTTGAGGACGAGAGGGTGGGAAGCTCCACGGCAAATGATGGCTTTTTGGAAACCTGGATGTAGCAGCCATCGTCATCATCACTTGGCCCTGCCGTAGCCCTGCCTACACCATTCTTCTGGCCTATGAAGGAACCGGGTACACTGTCAGATTGGGACACTTTTACATAGGTAAAGCAAATAAAGTATAGGCATTTAATAAATATATCACTGATACTTAAGAATACACTCCACTTAAGTGGCAAAGAACCAAGAACTGCCAATACTCGTTGGTAATACTTTTGAACAGTAGCGTTTTGACAAGAAGGACTGTTTGTCCTATACTCGGTGGGTCGCCGGTTTGCTTCCTGCTCTGTCCGCCTCTGTCATGTCCTTGAGCAAGACATTTTACCTGCCTCGCCCGCTGGTGTTGGTCAGGACCAATGGTGCAAAATGGCCACTTCTGTAGCTTTCCATCATCAGTTTGTAAATATATGTGTGAATGGGAATGACTGATTTCATTGTGAAGCGTCTCTGAAAAGCACAATATAAGTCTGATTTCATCTCATGAAGTGCTTTTCAAGACTTTGAAGCTTTTAGTTTTTCTGCTTCAACCTCATGGAATAGTTTGCATTCAGAGCTTAAACTTAAACATTAGTGTCTCTAGGTGTATTTAAGACCATGATAAATAGATCCCATTACGTTTAAGTTGTAAAGTGCAATTGTTTTACTTGGGGCCTTTTGCATTTGTTTTATTGTAAGTTTATGTTTATTGTGACTATGTGTGGTAACTGAGGCCAGGTCTCTCTTGTAAAAGAGCTTTTAATCTCAATGAGACAAACCTGGTGAAATAATGTTTATTAATATTATTAAGTAACAAGATGGACAGTAGAGGTTGTTGCAAAGTTATACGTCATCATTTATCTTTTATAAGTTATAGTGGAAAATAATTTTTCTAGGAAGAAGAAGCTGAAAGCTACCATGTGTTACAATCCATTTGTAGGATTGGTTTTAATCCGAGGAAGTGGTCTTACTCCCAATTATACCCAAGGACACTGCCATAAATAAAGACTGAGCTCAAATGTCATCCAAGAGGAACAATCCAGACACAATCCGCTGAAGATCTGTGGATTTTTCTGCTTGATGTAGCGCCATGTAGCTCGGTCACAAGGCAAAAATGATCAAATGTGGGTTCTTATTTAATGTGTGGCTAATAAAACGCAATGTAATTTATAACTTGTTCTATTGTTCTTCAGTGGAACCATAAAATGTTTTGAAAAGAAAGAAGCTGAAAATGGTGAAGCTATAAAACATTATGACTGTAAAACAGTAAATTGCTCATAACTTCTTGTACTGCTCCAATCACAATATATCAGTACCCGAGACAATTTTTAGTGGAAGCGCTCTACTGGAGGACAACCTATTGGACTCGAAACTGTGGTGGAGGTTGGCGAGAAGGAAGGTCAAAATCAGGGGGCTGAATACAGATTTACATCATATTTTTCATATATGTTTGGAAGAAAATGTGACTTTTTTTCTAATTCGCAATCGCATAAAAGTCCAATAAAACACATTAAAGTTTGTGGTTGTAGCATGTCAAATTTTGGAGTAAGATATATGTTTTGATGCTTTTTAAAACAGATAATACAATTTTATTATTTGTGTACTACAGTGTGGTCATCAGGAAGGAATGTCAGATGTTTCAGATGGAACGTTAATCATTTTCTGCTTCATAAAAGAGTAAAAAGTGTGACCCTGGTGGTTATTTTTTGCTGCCACAGCCTTGACGAACTCACGGCTGTCTAGTTTATGTTGAAGGTGATTATCTTGACACACAGAGCAAGTTTAATTCGCCAGACGAGACTCTGTTTCAGCTTTTCCAGACAGGATTATTCTTTAGCTCCTGCATGAGATAGCGCTCCAGTGTGGCTTGGCATTAGGAGGACAGAGAGGAAGTGCAATTTTGGATGTCACAGGTGCAAAATCTATGGGTGTTCAAAAATATGTCAGTCTCTGCTTGAGGCAAAATAAACAAGAATCCCATTGTACTGCAGTAAAAACCTTAGGTAGATCCTTTCATCTCTTCCTCTAATACAGCTAATCAGAGTAAATCTGGTTAGTGAAATCAACAGGAACAAGGAGCTTTTTGAAGGTCGGAGTGGATTTGTGACGAATCTCACCAGCGGTCTCTTTGTTCTGGCTCAGCTCGAACTGAATGCCTCGGTACAGCTCCCTGGAGATCAGACCGTAGGCTATAATCATCACCACACCCGGGATGAAGAACAGAATGAACAGCAACAGAACATACCTGCAAAAGAGAGAGACACATGGCACAGAGCTGAACAACTTGGATGTGAACCTAAAGTTTTCTCAGCTAGCCTAAACGCCTCAGAGCGTATGTTGTACAGCCATGCTGGAGGCTGTCCAGATGGCTCCAAACTGCTCTCTGAGAGCACTGCGGCACAATCTCCATCCTATTAAGATGTTTACTTACAGCACAGGGGGCGTTCCTGCTGATGCAACATTTTTATGTATCAACATATTTCACATCAACTTCAGTGGGAGATATTTACGAAGCAGATTAATTGCATAAGGATTCCTTCTTGTCAGTAGTTAGGATCGTCTTTTCTTTCCCGAACGCCACATGGAGATGAGGGTGACATTTGTAAAAAACTAACTCTTGTGTTCTGTGTTTTTCTACTTAGCCAGTTTTAAAATATGACATCAACAGTCTAGTCCTGTGTCTCCTTGGGTTCATACCCAGTCACCCAGTCACCTGGATACTCACAAAGAGACTGTGCAATTCCTATTGATGTTAGCCAGAAAGTCGATAATGCTTAAAT
>CAEGAG010120977.1:0-42777 GCA_903067065.1 Brachyrhaphis terrabensis | reverse complement strand
ACTGGATTTGAAATAGCAACGCGTTAGATTACTCGTTACTGAAAAAAGCGGTCCGACGTCAGTAACGCGTTACTTTGTAACGCATTACTGACAACGCTGTTGACCAGGCAGTTTCTGTGTCAGATTGATGCAGCAAACCAACTTTAACTGAACCTCAGACAGAATCTGTGAAAAACTTGACAACAGTCAAGAGGAAGATGAGGATAACCACACCTAGCAAAACAGATGACCTGAAGGCTGCTGGGCTTCCATTACACCCCAGCTGTACCACACAGGCTCATCTCCTCCAGGCCACTCTGCATTGATGCAGTAAGTCATACCCCAAATAAGTATTGAGTACATTGAAATTAAAATACTTTTCAGAGTCTGACACTTTCATTTAAAATATTGTTATGTAATTGAGATAGTGTAATTGTCTCAGGTGTTGGATAATAGAATTTCATTATCTCAGACATTTTTCCATTTATCTTTTCATTAAGTCTGCCACCATGCTCAGCCCTCGTCTGCATTTTAGTCCTTCTTCCAATTTGCAAAACTTTATAATCATCAAACAAATCAATAAACACCTAATAACAGCTGTCGAACAGGATGGTAGTAGAGTGATAACTTGGTTTTGCACTCAGAAGGACCTGGTCACTTTGCAATTAAAGAGTTGACCAACTCGAATTTAAGAGCTTCTGTCCAACTTCTGAAGACTGGCCTAAACTGGGTCACACAACATAACAGTGATCCCACAGATAGCAGCCAAACTACAAGAGAGGCTGAAACAAAACCAAGAAAAAAATAAAAGAGAGAGAAAAGCATTGAGTCTTAAAGCTAGGTGTGCTTTTTTTCATGACTGTGCTGTTTCATTCAATCAGAGTAAATCTGGCTACTTAATGAGATGCTATATGTAAACCTAATGCTATCATATCTAACAATGCTTTGCTTTACTGTGCAGTTTTTGCTTTGCGAGCCTCTAAAACTCGGCTTTCACTCCAGAAGTTGTTGTCTAACAAAGCTTAAGTGGGCTTTTAAGCACTCAGTTAATCTCCCTGTGCTGATGGCTGCTCATTTGAAAGAACTTGATGGCCTTGATCTCTGTGAGTGGATGGGAAGTGACAGCATCAAAGCCATGAACAGAGCCAGTCAAACTTCACAGCTCCTCCTGTCAGAAAGAAAATCCCACTTGGAGGGTAGGAGGCAAAGAAAGGGAGAGGGAGAAAAGGAGAGCGAAAGATGGAGATAAAGGAGAAGTTTGGAAGAACTCCACTCAGTTCAGGCCAACGCTGCTCCATTACCATGGATCACGTCTTCTAATTTATCAACATGAAGTAGAAAAATGCATCTTGCATTGCTATCACGCCACATCACATATACATGCTGAAATACGATCACATAATATGTTGTTCCTGGTTCCAGTGCGAGCCCTGTTGTGATTTTATGGACTTTAAAAGGCTGGAGAGAGGATCAGAGACCTGTTTCCCATGAGGTCAGCGTTTTCCTGCATTGCCAGAGTGGCGTTTTAAGGTACCTTGTAATGTGTACAGAGACAGGACCTAATAGACTGATACACAGGTTTTGACATGCTATTTGAGCGTGCAGGCCTGCTGTAATTGGCCACGTCATCATGCATTAAATGAACAATATATAGAGTAGTGCCCTGAGACGAATGTCTTGGCCGGATCCGTCAGCCATCAGTGCAAAGTGCATGTGACAGTCCGCTCCGAGGGGGAGGAAGAGGGCGGTCAGGAGAGGTGGGGGGAAATACTTTAAAAAAGTATTACTGTGACGGACACTGCTCTCACTCTATGAAGCCATCCAGCTATCAGGGGCGGATTTACACAGTAACATGGATACCAAAGAGCCAGTCCACAACTTCAGTCAGTTTAATTTCTACAGGTCTCCCCCCCATGTACCACAGTCAGTCATGTGCAAGTTCACATTTTAGAATTAGTCCTAAATTGATCACGCAGTTCAACACTAGAACAAAATTAAATCTCAAACTAATTTTCTTTCATTTTTCATCTTTTTTCTAGGGATTTTAGCTGGCAGTAGTGACCTTTATTGATCAGGACTTAGGCAGGAAGTAAAGAAGAGAGAGAAGGGAAGACATGCAGCAAATGGTGAATCTAACCCAGAACAGCCGTGTTGAGGACCACAGCCACATGGTACACACTCTATCTACCAAACCACCATGTACCCCATTCTTTATCTTTATGAAATTCCTCTACAACAAAGTGTTTTAAAGTTAATATTTTTCAAATTTCCAAAGTAGTGCTGCTCATCAATTATTTTTTTTATCAGATTAATCCCATTCTAGTCCTGTAATTAATCACAATGAATCACTATACTTAACTTTGTAAGCATTTACTTGAAAAATGCACATTCAAAAAAATGCTTGTCTCAAACCAAACATCTCAGTTTTCCAGGTTTTCAGATTCAAGAAATTTGAAAACCTGGAAGCTTAGAAATGTTAATTCTAAAATGGAAGTATAATAAGTAGACTACATAGTACCTTGACTTCCATCGCTATGTTTTGTTTATTTTCTGTTAAGAATTGTTTTGGCACTAGTGGATTTTATTTGACAGGAAAGGGGAAAAGACACGAGGAAGGGATTCAAACTCGGGACGGTGGCATCATGGTGTCCTGTCTATGGAGTGCTTGCTCTAATCAGGGTGATTTTTTAAAGCAAAATTTGCCGCTGAGCACAGCAGTATCAGCAGTGTGTCTAACCAGTCACGTAGATTTGAAAGGAAACAGGAGTGAATGAGCTCTTTTCCATCATGGAACAGGAAGTGGAAATGTTTGAGGAATATAAATACCTGTGTAGTCCCAGGTTGATTGTGTCTTCTACCAATCTTTTTGCCTGGTAAGCAAATTGCAGGGGATTCCGCAAGAGAGATGTGATTTTCTTTAGAGGCTTCAACATCAGTTCCTGAAATGTCTTTATGGCCTGCAGATGGCAGGAAAAATCTGAAGCACCATCTTAAATATTAATATAGATTAAAAAAAAACTCTAATCAATGTATCTGACACCATGTAAAACCTGTGGCATGAAGAATTTAACAAATATAGAGTCAAAGTAACAAGGTGTGTAATGTGAGTTTATGTTATAAATAAATGTTACAAAGTTCTTTTTAGCAATTAAAATCACTAAAATCTGTAAGATTTCTGTTTCACAGATCAACTTTAATTCTATCCCACTTATTGGTTCCTCAGAACCAACATTGCATTTTAAGTGAACCTTACTTCCTACTTTCTAGTGCTGAAGTTTATTTATTCCATAAATAGAGGAAAAAACACAATTTGCTTTAGGAATTAAATTTGAACTTGACCACAGATGTGCAAATTGTGCATTGTGGTTATCAAAGTTGAAATAATTAAAACGATCTTACCTGGGGTGTTGTCCCAGGGAGATAAGTTAAGCTTTGAGGAAATTCAAACTGACCCTATTGCAAAAAAGTGATCATAGATAAAGCAAAATGACATACAATTAAATATTATTCATAGAAATAATAGATAATACAATAAAAGCAAGAGCATCCATGCTCATTCAAATATGTGGGGGGGTGCGTGTGTGTGTGTATGCAGGAGTGTGTTAGTGTGATGGAAACACTGGCTCCTCTAATCTTTAAATTACCTCTGAAAAAGAGAGTGCTGACCTTTACACAGAAGTTATATAAAGTTCAATTTAACAAGCTTCTCCCCTCTATGATTTATTAACCTGAAATGTGAAGTGGAGCCCATTGCTTTACTTATCTTCTTGGAGCGCTAAAAAAAAAACTAGTGAGGTATCACCAACATATTCACCCCCTCTACTCTGATTTACTTAAATAAAAACCAATGTAGCCTTCTTTGATTTGATTTAGTCTCAGAATAGATCCTGTTTTGCACCTCAGAGAATAATATTGAACAACCTGCATGAAAGACCAAGCAAAGCTGCAGACAAATGAGATAGAGATCTGAGGAAGTTTAAAGCAAGATTAGGTAATACAACAAAGGTAAATAAACCAAATCCAGAGCATTTACCATCTCATAGTTCTATTTTATTCATCATTAATGAAATATATACCCTATGCATCTACATTTACATGGATGCAAGCAATACCAATTTGAGTAAAAAATCCACCAGGTAAAATTAGAGTATTCTGGTTGGATTGTAGTTCAATGAGAATTAAATTTAAATCCGAATGAGACAGATTGGTAACCCAAATGGTGAGTATGTGTCATGCCAACATGCCAACATGTCAATGTGATGTCAGTGCGCCTTCAGTGGCTAGACGCTGTGTCAGGGAAGAAAAACTGCTCTAAAGCTGGTCTTTAAATAAACTTTGAAGGTTTATTTTCTGCCACTTTCTCATGCAGTAACACAGTGAGACCTACAGCATGTGTTGTTAGTCTGTAGCTTAATTAGGGAGTGCATTTGACTGCTAATAGAACATGACATGGGTCAATTCAGAAAACACAGAATAGACACATTGCTGTTTGTGTTTTAGACTCAGCACAGAGTCTAAACTTCTTCTGTAGTTTTTATTTTTTTTTAAGTGGGGGGGTATTATGTAAAATCAACTTTGTTGAGCTTAGTTCCATGATGTTATAATGTTATTCCCTCATCAACCTTTGAGAAATCCTTGAGTCTCCCGTGGCAATCATCCTGATGTGCCTAAATGCTAACTCTCACAAAGCTCAACCTGTTTCCACAAAGCTCCTCCTACAGCACTCAGCCCCTCCAGACTAGCAGCAGCAGCAATTAGCAAACACCCGGTGGAACCGCAGGTCAGCTGAGATCATCATACAAATTACTCCTCTGTCCAACACTTCTAGGATCGGCTGTAAACAGTATAATGGAGAAACGTTGTTGTGATGCTGTGCTGTGTCAGAAGGAGCAGGAGCTCCTTAAGGAAACGGAGGACAATTTCAACTCATCTGATTGAAAAGTCAAACTTCTTCTAAGTCATGTTCTACATGTACAGCGTTATTTCCATAATAGCTTAAGGAAAAACAACTACTTGACTGCGCTATAAAATGCCTGGGAAATACATAACCCCATAATAGATCCGATAGATCAGTCTGTGTAATTTCAGAAAAAGTAAACTCCTCTGAGGTATCGGCGGGTTTAAGTGACTTTGAACTTTAGAATTTTCTGGTAACAAAATAAATCAAGTAGTCATGAAATATATACTTTTTTCATCATCAGAAATAAAGAGACCTTCCACTGAATTTTGTAAATTGTTATTGAAAGTTTTGTTGTTATTTTCCCCATCACAAACGTCATAATTGTTTGCGATGATGGTTTCAAGTTAGTGTCAGCTGAAATAATTTGTCTTTTAAAATATAGTTTATGACTCAAAAACCTGCTAAACCCTGACCTTCCACCTGAACTGACCGACAGGGGATGGAGAGGCTTGACAAGAGAAGCAGCTAAATGGGCTGCGGGTATTTTGGAGAACTTGCAGAGATCTACTGCTTAGTTTGAAGAAACTGTAAACACTCATTCTATTAGCTTCACAAATCTGACCTTTATGGAAGAGTGGCATGAAGAAAGCTATGGGAAGAAGATTTTTTAAAATGTGCACAAATGCTGTATGTTGGTTTGTCATATAAAATCCTAATAAAAAAGACTGAAGTGACAAACTGTGGAGTTCACGTTCAAGAGTGTCTAGATATTTGAAAGGCACTTTATGTTTCAGTTCATATCTCACTCTTTGGTCTTTTGTTTTCATTGGTATCAGGCGCTGCTTCATTCTCTCGCTTTTCTGGCTCTTTTGCTCAGGGAAAGGAACGCCTATCACTTTTCTCCCCGAGTTCAAAAGAGGAGGTTTATTTTCCTTCAGCGCGCAGATAGGAGGAGCACATGTAGAATCCGGTTAGATGGATCCAGTCAGACCTAAAAGACAAGAGGTAAACAATTGAGATGAGAGGCCGAACGACAGAGCAAGAGAGACAAAGATGGAGGAAAAAGGCAGGATGAGAAGGGAGGAGGGTGGATGTTCAGAGAGCAGCCAGGCTCTGTGTTTGAAGCAGGAAGCTGGCGAGACAACAGAGGCAGCATTATTCCACAAACAAAGAGTGAAGGCAACAATAGGAGTCATGCTGAGAACAGGCCTGCGGTACACCGAGCCTCACACACAGGATTAAAGCAAGCACACGCTTAAAGATCCACCTCATAAAAGGAACGGGAGGGAATGTGTCTGACTCACAGACACCAGCAGAGAAAACACCAAATGCTGCTTGGTTCCAAAATTCAGTTGTTTTTTTTGTTTTTGATGAAGATGTTTAGTGAAAACCGTTGTGTTCGCTTCCCTTTCAGACCAACTTCCTCCAAACTTCTGTGTTATTTCTGAAAGATTATCCCAGCGTTACAACACATGGACTGGGAGTTTGGTCAGAGAGGAACTTCTGTTCTGAATCATCTGTTTTGTCATCGGGAGGTGATTTTTTATATTTACTTCTGCTTCCATCCTCGGCCCCCTCTGTGCGCCTGGGCTCTGGGATCTTTTCCCCAGCGCTCCACGTCCAACGGCGTCGGGGTAAATTTACACAGAGGAGCGGTTTGCATATCAAACAGCTGTGGTGCAGGTCTCACATCATCTTTCATTGATTTACAGGGAGATGCATGTTGCAGTGACAGGGTGCAGTGAGTGTCCCCTTTACCTCCATCTGCCCTCTGTGGGCATATCTTAAACCATCAGCTGCAAGCTGAACGACTGCGTGACACGACAGTGCTTATTTGGCGCCATGTTCTGTTTGTGCAGAAGAGATTGTGCGTGAACACACACAGCAGATCTGAACTACACACACAAACACATATGACAATGCTGCTGGTCAGCCGTGTTCCTGACATGGTGCAGAATGGCTGGTAATAAGGGTATTTGTCACGCAGCATCTCCCCATGACAGCATGGTGTGACTGGGTTCCACACAACCATCCCAGAAATATGAACTTATCATTTAATTACACGTTGAGGGAGGGGCTAGGCAGGGACGGGGTGAGCTGATTGCCTTGTCAAGATGCATGCTGGTTAAGAGAAGAGAGATCTTGGTGACGACCTCGGCGTCCTGACCAGTTTTAACCCCACATCTGGAATTATCTTCCTCTCATCAGCTTCATGTTTCCAGAAACATTTTTGTTTAGTTTTCTTTAGTTGTAGTCTGTGTTTGTACACTCAGAGTAGAAGATTCTCTCCAGCATTCTGAAAAAAACTATTTATTATTTGGCTGAATTTTGTCCAGAACCATAAAATCCTGAATCACACGCGGTCTCAGGAAGTGATGTGGATTCCTTTTCATTTCCTGTGAATGACCCAACAGTTCCTGGAGAAACAGGTTCTTTCAGTCCAACGTCCAACCTGGTATGAGCTGAGCCTTCACAAATGGAGACATGATGTTTTGAAGAGCACAATCCACCGCATACTTCTTCTCACTTTCAACTTTGAGTTTTATCTAGAGGTCTTAAAGGAGTCTGTGAATAATTGGATATTCTTTTTTTACTTCCTTTTATTCTCTTTCGTCTATACAATTATCCAGTAGCACTGCCTTGCAACAAGAAAGTCTTGGGTTTGAATTCCAGCCTGGGATTTTTCTGCATGGAGGTTTCAGGATGTTTTTGTGAATGTTTGGGTTCTTTCCGAGTCCGGCTTCCTCCCACCGTCCAGAAACTTGACCATTATGTTAACTAGCACCTCTACATTGTCTTTAGTGTGTTTGTGCATGGTTGTTTGTCCTTTATGTCTTTGTATTGCTCTGTGATGGACTGGTGATCTGTCGATGCCTTACTCCATCTTCTTACAATGACTGCGGCTATAAACGACAGATGTAACTTATGTGAACATAATATCAGTTCTAAAGAAATGGATACCTTAATTATGTTACCAGTCAATACTCCTTGGACATAACCTCACTGGCCACTTTATTAGGTACACTTTGAGCACCTTGGAACTCAGTTGGGTCATATTTTGCCTTCAGATTTGCCTTAGTTCTTGACATAGATTCAGTTAGTTTTTTTTTTTTTTTATCCATTTTTTGGTCTATTTTGCCTTGATAGCATCACACAGTTTATGCTGCACATCCATGATATTGATCTCCTGTTCCACCACATCCCAACTCTACTCTTCTGGGCTGAGATGGGAAAACAGAGGAGGCCATTGAGGACCAAAGAACTCATTGTCATGTCAGATTATCCTGCTGGAATTGAGCATCAAAAGCTGGGAATGGATTTGTGAAGGCTGGTGTTTAAAAGATGCTCAAAGACCCAAAGATTGTCAAAAGATATTTCCCACACTATCACACCATGACCACTTTCAGCTGTCAGCACAAAGCATAGAGTCTATTATTTCAAGTTGTTTCTCCCAAATCCTAAACATGCAATCTGAATGTTAAAGCTTAAATCTAGACCTACTGGACCAGACAACTTTCTCCCAATCTCTAACTGTCGTAATTTGGTGAAGGTTTGACGTGTTGTTGAGTTCACAAATGAAGTTCCACATGCCATGTTTGTAGCTTGTGATATTATGAAGCTCAAACCAGTCTGCAAATTCTACTTTTATAACAAGATATTTCCAGACAGAGCTGCCTCTCAAAATTCTCAATTTTAGACCATTTTTTTGTAATCTCACGAGCCACTTACCAAGTATTTTGTAAGACAAACTCACTATCGCTGCCAACACAAAGAAATAAAGTCCTTTGAAAATGGGAACTTTTTTCAAGACCGACAAAAGAAAATTGAGTAAAATAAATAAGACCATTTCAAATTTCACATTGTAGACTTGATTCTTTGTCAGACACTTCACAAATACAGCATCAACCCACTGGTAATACCGTTTTGTTTTTTTTCTATCATTATTATTTCTAATAATCAAATCTCTTTTTTTCCCCCAACCTACCATGACTGTGATAAACCTTGTAATATGCTGCAGTACCATATGCACAATTGCACGCCGACGTTGCATTCTGATGTGACAACCATGGAGGAGTAATTGATTACATTAATAGCTAATTGCTGGTTCATAATTGGATCTGACTCAATTAAAACCTCTGGGTGATAGTAATGAAACAGGGCGCTGCAGCTGAGTGGGTAAAGGTGCAACCGCGTCTTCCGCTGTGCCACAGGCAGAGGAAAAATAGAGGGAGAGAGGAATAGCAGGCTCTTGATACACCTGCAATGCTAAATCATAAGTGGTTCACTAGATAGAGGCCAGCCAGGGAATGCTTTGTGCTGTTTTTGCAGTTCCTCAATGCAGATTTATATCTTTTGCATTGGGAAAGGTTGTAATATTTCACTGGGTGTGCGGCGGTGGGAGTGCACACGGGAGGATTCAGAGTGGGGGCAGTGGAAATATGGTATCAGCATATATTGTAATTTCATTTTGATAAGGCTATGCTTATGGGCTGGTATGGCTCATCTTGAGCAGAGTGGAGCGATTGTTATTTTACATATTCCCCGAGCCCAGGGACACTGAAGTGCCATCATTAGCAGGGCTGCGCTAAAAGTGGATAGGATCTGTAAATTAGGACAGGTGCTCCGGCTAGCATTGCTAACACAACATGCTGGAAGGCCGCGATAACATGAGCAGTCAGTTTATGTCCCGGAATGCAGATTGGATGTGCGCTGATGTTTGTCTCTGTAGGTGTGTTTGGTTGAGTCTGTATGCAAATAAGCACATATTAATATTCCTACTCAAGAACGCCTCACGTTTCCTATTCTGTGTGTGTGTGGTTATGTGTCCGAGCGTTTTGGTGTATTGCTGGTGTGTGTTTTTTGTATCTTTGGCTCTGTCTGTGTGGTTGTGTATGTGGTTGTGTGTATGTGGGGTACGCTCCCTTTCGCCGCCACCACGTCAGAATTTCCACTCAAACCCGGCTGATCGGGTCGAGGCTCGTCAGCCTGTCACAGAGGCGGGCGTTTCATTAGGGCTGCTGCTCTGTGTCCGTCCGCCCCGCCGAGCACAAGAGCTCAAACACATGCACAAATTAAATTGACATCCAAACTCGCTCCCATACACAAAGTAATTTAAATGATATTCATTAGAGCGATGACAAGTCCTGATGAGCCTTTCAGTACTACATAAAGGCATGAGGAGAGAGACTGAGAGAAGAGATGGAGGACTCTCCCTCACTCCCGTCAGCCTTATGCCAACTTTGTTTTACAGAGAGGTAAATCGCCCATCAACATACCTAAAAAAAACCTTTGGGATATACAGGAATGTAAACGACTTTCTTTCACATCTTATATAAAAATAAAATAATATCAAGCGTTCCGCATGGTCGAGCTGAACTGCCGATATCAGTTCTCATTATCTGTGTTTCCATTAACCATAGAATTGCACAAATTGAAATTCTGAAAATAAATTTTCTTAATGAAAACAGACCAATTTAAAAAGAAAACTCATATTCTTCAAAAGAAAGTTTTTGCAAGGGTATAAGGTGGATTTTCAGCCGTATCGAAATAGATATGTTTCCCAAAACTGCAATGGAAACACTGTTTTCACATGGCTGTTCATTACTACTGGCGGAAACGAAGAAGATGGCAGGAAATAGTTGGAGGTTGATGGGGTGTTTTTGTTTGTTTTTTTACAGACATTGTGCAGCTGGTTCCACCAGAGCTCTCAAAGCATCACAGTTTACAAACAAACATTTTGAATCCTAACTCTTCTGTAAAATGTCCAACTACAATTTCCCCAAAGCGTTCTGCATATGGAGTCACTCCCAAAAAGGCGGAGCTTGTTGCTCTATGGCCTGAATAAGAAGCTATGTCTCCTCTGATTGGCTGATGATGAGTGCTAGAATCATGTCTGAATTATGAATATATCTTATGTAACTGCCTCTACTGTCATGTTTTTAATTACTTGTATCATGAACAAGCTTATTCACATATGATTTTAATTTAATATCTAATATAATGGAAACACCTCACTTACAAAATCTTTGAACCAAGATGAAATCCAAAAATAGCACCTTTTTTTTCCAGATCTCTTTGGTGTTTCGTTTCTTTCATAAATTAACCCATCCTCTTGTCAATTTTTTTTCCCACCAAACAGGGTCTCGTCCTAAACGGATACTTTTTTTTTCTTTTTTTTTCATAGAAGTGTCTCTGGTGAGTCGCAGTTTCCTTATGTATGGTCCAGGGGAAAGAACCAGCTTCTCAGTGGAGAAAAAAGGCATCATGGAAAAAATGTTTTGTTACAGGTGAAAAACTCTGCCAATGGGACAAGTACTATTTAAAAGAAAATCGATATTAAGCCTTCCCGATCAAGCTATGATCCAGCCAAATTTGCAGTACCGTATTTCCGCCACACTTTGCGCTATCTGAAAAATTCCAACAGGTTCCAAAAGGGCGGACGTTGCGCTTTCCAGCCAATATTGAGTTATTACGGTAATTTCACTCCCGCTATAGCAGGGAGTGAAATTAATCTGAATGGGAGTCGTTTATAGACGGTAAATTGCGAAAATAACTTGCTAGATATTGAAAGTTCCAGTTTTTATGGATAAATGAGCAAATATATTTACTCACAAGACATTTAAAGAACTGAGTACAATTAAAATAGTCAAAAATATCCAGGTGGAGATTTGAACCTTCGGTCTTACAAGGTTAAGGAATTATTGAGTTAAACCAAGATTAAATACCTTGATGACAAGATGCTTGCAAGTGAGTTTTCTCTTATTTCAAGTATACTATAATATTTGTGATAGATTTTGTGTTTTTGCAGTGTATTCAGACTAACTTCTTTACTCATCTCTAAGGTCAGCCCTGATCCAGAAATTATCTCTGTCTCAACTGACAAATCCACATCACTTTACCATTTCTGAAAACACTTCCTGTTTCCATTTTCTTCCCCTGAATCAGTTCTTCACAGCAGCTCCTCTGGCCAGATGCCCCGTTTCTGCTCCGCTCTGGGCAAATGAATCTTTTATTCATTTCACCTTCCTCCTGTATTAGAGTCCGTGCAAAATCCATACAGCAGCAAAAAAACACAAAGATTACTATCAGCCTTCTCACATAACTATAGATACGTTTTTCAAAGGTGAAGCAGTACTTGCTTCACACTCACAGCTGATGTTAATGTAACGAAACATCACCACTGTTTTCTCATCTTCAATTACTTATTTTTATTTTAAGGCGCGAGATAATTAATGCAGGTCTCTTCTCTCAGTCTTTAATTAACCCCTTCAGGATTGAAATTATGCTTTAAACTTGCTATTGCTGCCAAGCCTAAAATTCCCTGTCCTGCTTTTTTGTATTGACAAGATTCCTATCCTCAATTACCAACTGTTTTTTATTTGTGTGTGTGTGCGTGTGTGTGTCTCTGCTTGGCTTGATTAACACAAAACTCCTTTTTTTATCTGCATGTTTTTATTTCCCCTCTCTTCTCATCAACACATGCAATAAAGAGACATGTTCCTGATTTTAGATGCATGCAGCGGGAACACAACCTCAGATTGTGTGGCATATGTGATGTTTCTGCTGCCATTAGAGCCCCGCAGGCCCCACTGAGGGCCAATTGCCTTTTGTTGCTGCAGAAGTTGGCTACACACACACACACACGCACCCCCACCCGCACGCACCCCTACGCTCACACACAAAACGTCTCTGATGTTGTAATCAATTTGTGTAGCCAGACATAGACTGGACATGTGTGTTAATTAACTTTCTTGCGGGAGGAAATAATTTAAGTGTGATAATGACTATGAAGAGAAGCAGTTAGAGGGGTGTGATCTCTGAAATATCTGCAAACAGAAAGGGAAAAAAATCCTTGTTCTCCTGCTGGAGACTTAAAATGATAGTAAAAAGGGGGAACAAAAGCATAAGTGTGACATTCCATAATAAAAATACTTCTGAAAAGACTTAACATAATCATCAAATCAGAAAGGAAGACAAAGGATAAATTGTTTCAATATAGTTGAAAGTTATGTATTTTCCAGTAACATAGTGACATTTTGTAGCACAAGTTACCATGTTACCTTCAGTTTTATAAAAATTATTTATATATCAGATTTATAAATCTGATATATATCAGATATATAAAATTATTTATATATATAAAACATATATATTTTATATATCTGATATAAATCTGATATAATCTGATTTATATTAGATTTATAAATCTGATATATAGCCTAAATCAGATTTATTTTAAGTCAATAAATGTAAGTCAAATTTATTGACTTAAAAATAAATGTAACTTTGTAATTAAACGCCTGGAAATCGGGCATCTGTCTCTTTAAGAAACTCCTGCTCCTTCTGAAACTCCGCCTTCAGAAAGTCATCACAACTTGGCTCCTCTATTAACCCTTTAACAACATTTTTACCAGCGTTGCTCTGAGAAGCAGCTCCTATATTGAGCTCTACAGATGTACATTTCCACAGGATGTTTGCAAATAGCTAGTGGCTAGTCTGTAGGAGCTCAGTGGAGGAGTTGCTGGGATAGCTGCTCTTTTAGAAGCGGAAGCTTGGAAACTGCAGCTGCAAGGAGCTGCACTTGATCCCCCCCAAGTGTTTTGCACTGCTGAATGGTTGCCAAGGAGATGAAAAGATTTCTCAAACTTGCATGAAAGATTCAAGGCAAAAATCCAGGAAGGTTTTTGATGCGGGAGTAACATAATGCTGCCCCTTTGACAAAGTCTTTAAGTTTGTAGTGCCTTTGTGACCAACCCGTGTTTCTTTACTACCCTTAAATAAAATCAACTTGCCTTTAGAAATAACCTAATTTGTTAATAAAGGCCTCCTGTCTGTAATCTTTTGTCAGTGTAAATTGTATTCTGCGCAGGTGACAGATGTTTGTTGGAGACGCTCAGGCTACGCTCACTCTGCTGGTCTTGAATTTTTTACTGAAATCTGATTTCAGTTCGTACTGCTGAATGATGTGACCAAAGTCAGACTCCTGAGTCGAGAGTTTACGACCCCAAAACGACTCGCATGCGCAGAAGAACCTAGGCATCACACAGCAGAGCCCCGTTTATGGAGGTAATAATGGATGCCGTCGTCTACGGATCAATTTTAAAGTTATGGGTGCCAACAGAATTGTCACAAAATCATAATAAGAAGAACAAAGTTAATAAAAAAGAACTAATAACAGCAGCCTTTTAGTGGAGCATTGACTGCAGCTTCTCTAGAGAAGTATGTTTAGATGTGAAGATGAACCAGAAGTGGTGGGATTGTGATATGATGCACTTCGGTGGAATAGACTTCATTCGTAATTCCACAATTCTGGTTTTGTTACAGCCATTATTTATGTCCATTGTGGCATCCTCTGGTGCAGAATTATGGTGCAAATCTGACATCAATGATAGAAAAGTCGCATTAAAGGCGAGACTCTGACTGCAGGTGCTTTGAAGACCTGATATGTATCTGATTTAGTTCCACATACCAAACTGGATTTGGGTTAACCAGATTTGGGATTTGATCCAATTTTGCATCCACCTGCTGTGTGAAAGTAACCCTAGTGAACAAACAGCATGTTGAAGATCAAGGGACATATGAAAGGTCATCAAGAAGAAACTGTGAAGATGATAAAGTAGAGTTAGGTTATGTCTCAAGATTCGTTTTTTTACATCTCTGTTCAGTGTATCCTCTGAAAATAAAAACCACAACTGCTCAATTATCAGGGCCACAGTAAGACAATCCACAAATAGCTTTTAAAGAGTAATAAATCCAAACCCCCATTGTATGGAGGAATTTTCTGCCATAATCAAAGAGTACACATTTTCATTTTGAAAGCAGGACTTCATGTATTTCTTCTACCTGTCAAATGGACAATGAAGGCAGAGCAAAAATATATAAAGTTGTGCTTGCTTAAATTTTTTTCATTTTTGTTTTTTGGGAACATTTGCATATGTTGTCTTTTTTTTTCTGAAGGATTATTTAAGCTCATTTTACTACCATCAGATCCAGGAAATGATCTTAAAATACTTCCACTTAACTTTTAGATAGATGACAGTTTGAAAGTTCCACAAAAATGTCAAAATTTTTGTCTTTCTTTTTTTTTTTTTTTCAACCCTGAAAAACAGACCCATTCCCAGGCTGCACAACCTCAACTTCTTTGGGTGCAGTAACTGGAACCTACTTTCTAATTACATGAGTGAATGAGGATTCTGTGTTTATTCATATAAAAAAATGTGTAAATACAAGCTGCCACTCAGGAAAAATGAGTTTATTTCAGCCTCTTGGTGATAATTACTAGCATGGCATATGGAAGTACTTACTTGTCCTACTTGGCATCTTGGCTTACAGAAGTTTTCAGTACTGTCGTGCAACCATTCTGCTACTTCTGGCAGTTTGTCTTTGCCAAAAGTGTAGTTCTTAATTGCATTTGCAGCTAATTGGTCTCTGTTTGCATGAGGTTGATTTGAAAAGAGTTTAATGTTATTGCTATTGTAATGTTGAAAAGAAAATGATCTTTTCTAGAGCGACAAAAGAATTTCATGGCACACGGATTAGAAATCAAATGGAGTATTTTTAAAAGAAAGGAAAAAAGAAAGCTTTTATGGGTCTAAAACATCATTTTATTACTTTCTGAAAGTCTCTTGCTTGTTTATCCCCCGGGGAAACTCTCCCAGATAGATTACAGACCTTTGATTTGTTAATATCTTGATGTGGAAAAAGTTATTCATTTGTACAACCACTCATGTCTCTGATCATGGGACTGACATATGGAAATTGTGTTTGGTTAGAGTTCTCAGGCTTCCTTCTGATGACGACTGGAAGTGTGCCTTGGACCGGGAACCTGCACATCAAAGTCTCACATCAGAAGCGACTGGAAGGTAGAATTATGACATTTATCTGCTTTTTAAATGAAATATTTAAAAGATGTCTCACAAGGCTTGACTTTTATATTCTAGTGCCACTCTGAAATTTCTTGCTGTGCATAAAATAGAAGAGCATTGAAGGGGCTGTTGCTCTTCTATTTAAATACACAGGGATCCACTTTTTATATTATCCACACATGTCCAGAATTTTTCCTCAAAATAGTTATTTGTATTTTAATAAGTTTGCTGAGGTAAAATAGTGAGATAACCACAATAGTTATATTTCAAGAGCGTTACTCATGTTCTATGAGACTTTAAGGCCTTTATTTGCAATTTAAAATAGAGTACAATCTACAACATACCCGTCATTCTGTTGACTTGAACTAGTAGGGCAGTATGCATGTCATAATAAACATCCAGAGTTCTCCTTGAAATGCAAGGCTGAATATTTAAGCTGGAATCACTTTGCTTTCTTCTGTTTTGTGATGTAATTTCCATGGTGATATGTTTGGAAAAAATCCATCAGTACAATTTTCAGAAGATATATTTTTATCTGCCAAGAATTAATCACATTGTCAATTTGCGACAATGTTTTAAAACATGTTCAGTACATTATATCTAAGAACAGACTAAATACATAACAATGTGGTTGAATTACAGCAGTTGTGCTTAAAAGACTGGGTCAAAACTCTTGCAAAGTTATAAAAAAAAAAACTCACTCCAAGTTTTCACAAACGTTTGGTTGCAGTTCCTGTTGCTAAGTAAAGCCCAACCAGCTGTTAGTTTTTAGGGGCATGTAGGCCACCATGTAGGTTTATATTTTTTTCTCTTTTTTTTTTTTTAAATCTGCATGTTGTCTTTGACTAAAGCTTAAATTGCTTTGATGCGCTGAAACACTGAAGTGTGAAAAAAATGCAAAGAATGAAAGTTCGACCTTGTCAAATCTCTGAATTATTTCCTGTGCATATTCTCCCTCAGTTGGACCTTTGGATTATTTTCCTATTTATTGTAATGGAGGAACTGAACTGACTTTTCATGCACTGAGTCAGTGCAGGCTTTACTAAACGTTTTTCTGATAGGACCTGAAATGAGATCACTTCCTCTTCCAGCACTCTGCAAAACAACAGGAAACGTTATGACCAGAGGGTAACACTAGGGGCAGTATTGTATATAAATACTTTAAAATAAATCATGAGAGCCAATAAGATTTTTAGTTTTTCTTTTTTTTACCTAAGGGAACTTAAAATAACTTTAAATTTAGAAGTGAAAAGCATCTTAAAGAAACCTGCAACTCACTGCAGAACAGTCAGCGATGTTTCCTCTCTGCAGGGCAGGATCCAGGTGTGTGCTGTGTTCTCTATGTCTCCATGTTACACACATTAGCACAGTGTATTGCTGTCTTGGTTCCTGCTAGTGCCAAGTTACTTCAAACTAAAATCTCAGGATAGGCCATCACAACAGAAACTATATGCCAAGCTGTACCTGAGTGGCAGCATAAGATTGTTGTGAAATTTGCTTTTGTTCTCAGTTTCTAAAGCAACAAAGCTCTTCTCAGTGAATACAGAATGTTGGATTTTAACAAATCTGAAGCAAAATCCAAACACACTTGAATCTCTGACAGTAGGTTAAACTGGCAGTTATTCTGACAATTATTTGCTTTTAAGACCCAAACAAATAATTAGATCAATTCAGTCCTTCATACAGGAGAAACAAACTGATGTGTAAAGAACAGACAAAAAGCAGAATCCAGATACAATACAATGGTGTACAAACATTGTGATAAGTCTTAGTGCATGACATTGAAGCTAACACAAAGCCATGAAACATAGATAAGGAAACAAACTTATGTTCCAAGTTGGAATTACACTGAGAAACTATAATGTTTACCTATCAGATGAGATTAAATTAATTGAGTTTGACTTGCTTGCACTGAAATTTGAGCTCATTCTCAGTAAATGTGAAATTTCTCAACACTCTAATGGGTGGTACTGAACACTGGAGGGATTTATCACTTTAGAACCAAACTGTATTTTTGCATTTCCGATGTTTTGTTAAGTAAATAATTTATTGTAGGAACTGCAATGACAATAGTTTATATTAACGTATTCTTTTATAATCAGATATCTCTGTGAGATTTAGCTTTGTAAATACAGAGGAGATGAAAATATATAATATCTGTATATATCATATAACAGCTTCAAATACATAAAATAACCTGTTATTTAATTTATTATTATTGCCAAAACTGGAAATGGCCCTTAAACGCTTTGTAGGAAAATATGCTCTAAAGGGATATTAGCATATCAAGTTTTCTTATGCTAAACGGAGAAAGAAAATCTCAACTGTTAATACTAGTAATAGACTCTAAAATGTTTAGTAAATCAATGAGCAATTGCCTTGTGAGCCTTCTGTCAATAGGGAAACACTGTGTGTGTGTGACTGTGGTATTGTGTTCTTATATAAAGAACAGAATGGAAGGAAAGGGAACATGATTAAAAAAAGAAATCAAGAGGAACTCGGATGGACAGGGCATTCTTCCTGTGTGTGTTTGTGGAAGGAGTGTGTTTGCTTGTACCTTGGCTTTATTTGTGTTATGCTTTGTGATTCCATTGTGAGGAGTGGATCCACTGAGCTTGTATTCCCACCCTCCCACCAGTCCTGTTTTAGATGAAGCCATTTGAATCGGTAGAACACCTTCTGCAAATGTGTGTAAGCAGCTTACTGTGGCAGAGTCTCTCACCGTGTCCCTCGGAGATTCTGACGGTTGCATTGTGCGAACCACAATGAAGATGTGTTACATTAGCAGACCGAACCTTCTCTCAAACTCATGTTATATCACCAGTGTTCAGTGGCAGAGCCGGCTTTAAGCAATTAAGTGTTATTTAATCTTTTAAAGCGCCTGAATGTTTCAGTTTTTCCTTCACCTGAAAATTCCATACAGCGACATACTTCTGAATAAATATTTGGAGGTTGTTTCCAGTTCAGGTTGAACTCTACCAGGGTTGCCTGTTGTCAGTCATTCGGTTTCTTCTGTTCACAGAGTAGATCTCAAACCACAGTCATGGAGTGGGGGAGGGAGATTTTCTCTGGGAACCTCAGGATCTTTGCTTTTGTTGATGGGGTTATTTAGTGACCATGACCTTCTGTGTGCCTTGGAACAGTTTATTACCAATGAATCAGTTTGATAAAGGCTGCATTCACACCAGCCCTGTTTAAACCACATTAATCCGACTACAGTTTGTTTGACTATAACAAACTAGACCTTTTTGTTTGGGGAGGTGTGAATGCACCATCCAACTCTGATGGGGACCAAAAAAACAAGCTCTACTCTGCCGACAAACCTCGGTCTTGGTTCAATTAAAGTGTCTCTGGTTTGGTTTGAATGAATATGGGAGACCAGATATCGCTCCGAAAGCACGAAGCGAACTCTAGCGCACGGCATTATGGGTAAATACAACCAAAACAAACACGTGAGTCTAACACTAGAGGGAGAAATGTCTCAGTGTCTTTAACCAATGACAAAGAGAAATCCTCCAACTGCTAAAAATCTGACACTGGTCTGTTTTAGTTTGCATTTTGTGAAGAAGGAAGTTGCACTTGTGTCAAAGATAAATTTAACACTTTCTCAAAATCCAACATACGGTAAGTAAATTTATTTGGCAAACTTACGATCACCTGTGCTGTGATCTGAGTATCGTTCATGTGCTAATCGAAGTGTTGAAGCTAAAACAACGTAGCATTAGTAACCTTATTATACTTTTTTTTCCTAACATGTAAGATATCAATGATTTGGGTAAATTTCTTTCTGTTTACTTGACAAGACGTTTTAGGGCACATCATGAATACGATGCAAATATGATTTGCGGTTTGTTTAAGTGCTTAGCTGTAAGCTGAACCAGTGGTGTGTCGACTGCTTCCTGCTTGCTTGTTTCTTACCTTAATAAGTCCTTGCTTTTGCTCAATGGGTGTGAGGACAGCTAGAGAGAAAATGGCTTTTTTACACTTCAGTCTTAGGCATATTTTCTTTGAAGCTAATGAGAGCCTTAAATACGGTGCCAGACTTCAGGCAGCACTGTTGAAGGCTGACATTTTCACACACTGTGGCACCTTGTCACTGTGGATGAAGTCCCTGTACCTGGCTGCTGACAAAAGTGTGTGTGTGCAGGGGTGGGTGTGCGCGTGTGTGTGTGAGTGCCTTCTTTGTGTCTTAAGTGTGTATATGTGGAGGTTTCCAGACCTGTAGATTAGTTGCTATTGATGCTGTTTGCATATGTAATGTGCGTAGTTGCCCATGCATTAGACTGTTTTTTTGTGTTAACCTGCAGAAAAGAGAGAGAGAGAAAAAAAATGACTGCAAAATTCACTTCTCATCTCTAATCTACACTATTAATCTATCTTTTGGAAGCCATTCAGGTCCTTGTGAATTCATTTCTCATGTAATCCAGAGAAGTTATTAGTTGGTTTTGATTTGACAGTGAAGCAGAGAGGATACTTGATTTCTGTAATAAATGTTTTTAGTAGTCTATTTTTTCTTCTGAATATGTTGTTTTTATGAACTTTAAATGGAAAATTGTCGTAACTAACATAGATTAAGACTTTCAAAAATCCATCTCTGTGCAATAATCTACAGTATATAATGTATTTAATTTAGTGATCACGTTCTTGAAATTAATGTGTTTTTTTTTCAATAATATTCTAATTTATTAAATGGATTCTGTATGTCAAATAAAATGTTTTGATTTTAGTTAAACTGAAAGTCTTGCAATACATTTTTTGCAAAATAAAAAAATGAAGTGTTGAAGCAATTTTGATCGTAAATTCATGCAAGAAATCCATATTTGAAAAAAATATTTTAGTGTTTAACTGAAAAACCCAGCTGTTTAAACACACACAGATGGGTTTTCAGGATGCTGTGTGAATCATTATCTCCAACCATTTCTGAATTGATGCTTTTATATATATGATTTATGAACATATTGTACACAGTGTTTTGTATATGATATGAAAACTTGCAATACCTGACCTGGTGTCTGTCTGTACAGCCCGTCATATTGTCTAAACTCTCCAACTCATCATTTTCACTAGCTGCAGTGTGACTGCATCATGGTGAACATGTGCAGCTGCCGGATCCTGGGTTTGAATCACAGAGTACAAAAAGAATGCACTCATGTAAAAGTACAGTTACTTTGATAATATTTTACTTAAATAAAAGTAAAGTTAACGGTGTAAAATGTTGCTCAAATAAAAGTAAAACAGAACCTCAACTCAAAGTTTACGTTAAGTAAAAGTTACTTTGTTACTTTTGTATGAGCAGAAGAAAATGCTGCTCGTGGATTTCGCAAAGGAAAAGAGGAGATAATGCTCAAACTGTTTTTGATTAAAGCAGCAACTTCATAAGTAAAACTGTAACACAACCAGAAAGAAATATCTTAACATATGATATTATGAATATTTGGGTGGTATTATGTGTAATGGTAATGGGAGATACAATTCCAATATCCTGTGTCTGCTGCTCTCGTTATGGTTCTCAGGATCCTTCACTACATCTAGAAGCTTCTCTCAGCTTCTCCTCTTCCTCTGTTTTAGCCAATGCAAGTTATAATCAGTAGTACCAGAGAAAACTGATATTAAAATGTTTTATTGAAATATTATTCTGAATGTTTACGTCAACATAAATGTTTACATCAACATAAATCAGACTAAGTTTACACTGTATGATAAAGCTGCTGACTTTCTCAGACTTATAAACCAGTCCTTTAAAGTCCAGCCTGGGGTTTTCTTCTTTTCTCCCAGGTAAATCTGAACTAGTGTCTCTGTAGATCAGGAGGATTCCAGCAGAAGGATCACTGCCATTATTATGGTGTTTTTTTTTGTTTTTTTTAATGAAATTGAATATTTCATTTAAAAAATTAAATATCTTTTAAATGTTTGTACTCATTAAAACATGATTTCAAATGTAACTGAGTAAAAATATTTTAATCAAATCAAACTCCAGTAAAGGTTAAAGCTCTCACAAAAATCTTATGTCACATGAATGATTTTAAAAGTCTAATTTATCTGCTTTATACATTTTGTGAAACAATGACACGTTATAAACTTTTGATACAATCTATCTATCTATCTATCTATCTATGAAGGCATCTGTTGGCATCTCACAGACTAAGTCACTTACACAATAGAGAAAGCCACAGGCAAGTCAAAAATCATGGTTTCTGTTTGCATGTTTAAATATATGTGGGTGTGTGTGTGCGCGTGTGTGTTTGTGTCCCACACGGCCCTGATGCTGCCACTCACTGTAAACTAGTCTGCAGCTCGTCACAGACAGACGCTGACACACTCCCAGTCTAATGTGCTCATTAGGGACTGCACAGCATACACCTAATTGATAGCCATGACACACAGAATGTACACACGCACATTATTGCAAAAAACAGTTTCTTTTTTAATGCTGCAGTAGAAAACAAGGTTATACGAAGTCATATAATGGGGATTCATTGTCAAGAACAACAACAACAGAAAACCAAAGAATGAAATGGAAAAAAAAGAGAGAGAGAAAGAGAGAGAGAGAGAGAAACGGCACAGAATGCATAACAGTGTCTGTGCTGTTTACATGCCGATATTTTACACATAAGTACTTTTTTTTATATTATTATTATTATTTCTCTGGCAGATGTCAGTTACTTCAGCAAATGAACTGCCAAAAAATGTAGCAGAACTTGTCACTCAAGAGGTTAGTGTAACCATGGTTACCTTTCATATCGCAAAAAGATAAAGCTGCAGTGTGGAATCACTACAGAGTAATTAGACAGAACAAAAAAAAAAAAGTAGGACCAATCAAATAGGCATTCAACAATATGAAACAACCAAGAGTGCTTTTAAATAACAGTTTATACAGGAAATATATTCGTAAAGTAAGATTTTTTTGTACAGCTTTTAATATTTTTAGTGTTGATACAGGGGGCTTGTGTAGAGCAGTTTCAGATCTTTTCTTTTTTTCTAAAAAAAAAAGAACATTTTAATCGTTTGAGCAGGAGCTGGGAGTAAAAAGATTTGCACTTTTACCTCCCTTTTTGTTGTATTTTCAGATACATAACACATTTATAAAACTATTGTGCAAAACAAGTTTGTCTTCATATAGTGTGCACTAGCAAATAGTCATAATCCTTTTAACTTAAAAAATATAGAAATGATGCATAATTTAAACAGGAATTAACTGAATGTTTTTTTTAATTATTATTTACATATAGTACACAGACCTGAATTATATAGGTCCCTGATCAATCAAAGCAAAATATTACATTTTATTTCTTCTCCATACAATGTTTGTATTAAGACCTGTTAGCATTTTCCAGTCAAAAAAATGAAGCTTAGGGGGAAATTCTTACACTTAAAGAAGAATCTTCTTTTTAATAAACTTTGGGATTTAAGACTCATCACTGTGGATGTTTAGAAAACAAGCAATGTAAAAACAGTGTACAGTAATTCTTATATTTTTATGCTTTGAAGTTATCCACAAGGTTTAATTTTACTCATGGATTAAAAAAAAAAAAAAGAAAAAAAAAAAAGAAAAGCAGACAGGAGTTTAAAAACACAAAACATAGAAATTGCACCAGATGTAGGTATAAAATATTTAACAAAATTGTTTTATTGATATGCATGCAGCTTAGCCAAAATATCAATAAACCTAATTTCTTTTAAATAGAGAAAAACTCATCTTGCCATTTTAGAATCTATTTTATACTTTCATTTAACTTTATCTTTTTAGTTAAAAATGCTTCAAGTATGAATCTATTTTAGTCAGAGAAGAGAAGTAAATCAAGAGATTCGGACTGCAGTAGGTCTTCCTCACATGTAACTAAAACAAAAAGAAACAAAAAAACTCAATTTTAAAAACAAAATAAAAACAATGTGCCAACACTCTTAGCAGTAGTTTAATGGCATCTTTGTGCAGTTTCATCAGTTTTAACTCAAAAGAGTGGCACAGCAGTAGGTTGAGCTGCATTGTAAAAGTCTTGCATCGTTCCAAGCCAGTGCTACTGTTTATCCAGCTCACACACATACATCAGATGGTCCTCGGGGGATTTCCCATGTGTCTTGCTCAAATGAAGTTTAACAGCGTGCTTACTCGCAAATGTCCGGTTGCAGAGCTTGCACTGGTAGACTGCGCCACTTTCATCATCATCAGGACAGGAAGATGGAGATTCAGTTGACGGCATAGACGTTGTTAAGGACGAGGAGAGCGAGATCGGTAGTGATACTGGTACGGAGGTCGGGAGGGAGGATGGCAGCGGGTGGCTGGATGGGTGGAGATTGGAGAAGAGTTTTTCAGAAAGTCCTTTGGTGTGGCGTTGATGTTGGTGATGGTGTTGCTGCGATAATTGACTGAGCAACTGCTCCCCGGAAAGTTTAGCCAGGTCGCGAAGACGAAAGCCTAAGTGGGATTCCAGGTGGCTGATGTAGGTGGACGGTGAGCGAATCTGGGATGCGCAGTCACTGCAGAAGAACACTGGGTGGCCTGAATCCAAGTTTTTTAAGAACTTGGTACCACCAGTTCTTCTTAGCTGATACTTCACATTGGCCAGCCAGTGGGATATTGTAGTCATTGATAGACCTGTGAAACGGGAGATGTGCATCCTGTCCTGTGGGCTCAGATCAGACATCATGTATTTGCCATCATTTGTTTGCCTCAAGCTGGAAGCAAACTGGGCTTGTAATATAAGGAGGTGTTGAGGGTTCCAGTTGGACTGGCGGCCTTTGCGCTTCTGAGCAGGTGAAACATCTTCGATTTCCTCTTGTGTGGCACCTTCGATGTCAGAGCGCTCAGACTGACTGGTCGGCGTGGAGGACTTGGACAGAGCTTGGCTTTCTGTGAGGTTTCTCAGCATGTCGGAGATGTCTGACAGGGCATTTTCTCTCAAAGGTGACGTGGACATGAAGGAAGCTACCGTAGCGGAGGCCTTTGTCATAGTGACAGCAGAAGAGGGAGAAATTGATGGAGTGGAGTTAGTAGAAGAAAGTGTAGTTGAACCCAAAGAACCACCATTACTTCCTTTATCAGCATTTTTTCCTTTAGTGAGATCTATAGGTTGGTCGTTGTTGAGATGTTGCTGGTAGAAGTAGCGATCTAAATGACCATTACTGGCCTTTTTGGTGTGTGCTGGTGGGGTGGAGGAAGCCACTGCTGCTTTTTCTGCCAGACTGTTGCTCATCTTAAACAACATGCTCATGGGGTCAAGCGAGGGCAGGGCCGGTTTAGCAGCCTTCCCCAGGTGGACGTTCATTACTGACTGCAGAGCGCTGAGAGGGTTGACAAACGGCTGTTCGGGAGGTGGATGGTCTGTGATAATAGCTGTGCTGCCACACAGAGAGGCAGGCAGCGGGGGTGTTACAGCAGTGGGCTCCACTCCATTCTCCCCAGACTCCTTTGTGGAAGCACTACTACTGGAATCTTTTTCATTTGTTCCCTTTCCATCTTGTACTACCTCCCCTACACTTGTATTTTCTGGGGTTTTACAGTCTCCTGCAGTGTTTCTGTTGGGCGACTCTCCTCGGATTAGATCTTCTGTCTCACTGACACAGGGCGAGGGCGTGGTTCGCCTCAGAGGTAAATCACTCGCAATCATTCCAGGGTCTCTCATTTTCTCCTCTACCTTAGCTACTTTTTCTGTCACTTTTTTAACTAGCTCTTCCATTGCTTGAAAGTTATTTTTAGGTAGTGGAGAGGTTTGGCAGCTGGGAGGGGAAATCAGTGGCTGACTTTTGCCAGTAGGGGAGAGAATCGCCCCTCCACTAAACATGTATTTAAGGGGAGAGCTCTTTCCAGAATTGCTAAGCGAGAGCTTCATTATGTTTGGAAGCTGGTAGGCTGCATGGATGCTGGGGTACCCACCCCAGCTGGGAGCGCCATTCTGGGCTTTGTTGATGGCTGAGGTCACTGTGTTCTCCAAGGACTTGAGAATGTCAAGCCCCCCCTTTGGACTTTCATCCAGATCCTCTTCTGTCAGATAGGTGTACTTTGAAGAAATATCAAACTTCTCTTCAGATTCATCTTCCACTTCTGTCCTCTTATCTTTGTTGTGGTTATTGGCATTGATAATGTTGGACTCTTGGGTACATTCTTCTTCCTTCTCCTCTTTTTTAATTTCCACAACCATTGCCATGGGTGAGATGCTAGTTGGAGGAGGCACGGGGGCGGGTGGAGAGGAGAACGTTGTGGCAGCCAGGGGAACTGACTGGACCTTTTCTTCAACTAAAGAGTTGGATGTGGGGGCCTGGGACTCTATAATTGGTTTGCCCTTCTTTATGGCAGAATTGGTAACCTTAATAAAGTGCCCTGTCACCATCATATGAGCAGTTAGTTCCTGCAATGAGTCATGCGAGCTGCCACACTCCATGCATTTGAGGATTTGTGACTTCCTAGATTCAAACTGCCAGGCGTAGCTGGCACCATTTTGGTGTCCATAGCGATTGTTAGGTGTAATGTAGGGGTTGCTTATCTTCTGCAGAATGTCATTAGTGTCACTGAACGAGGCTGGCTTCGGTGTGGTGCCTCCGTTAGAATCAGGTGAACTAGGGATGTCCAGGTCAACTGGGGCCCTTTTTCGAGCAGAGGAGATGATCTTGGCAGCTACGGGTGTAACAGGTTCTTTCAGAGGCACTTTCTGGTAGTGTTTTGTCTTGATCATGTGGACGCTGAGATCCTGAAGGGATTCAAAGGAGTGTCCACAGTACATACACTTAAGTACTTTTTGTGCATCTTCCTTCCCTTCCATCTCTAGTAGGGAGCGTTTCCTGGGTTTGGACCAGCGCTTAGCCCCCTCGCTGTCTGTCTCATGGTTATCATCACGATAGTGGCCCGTCTCATTCATGTGCACCGTGAGCTCCACCAGAGTGTCGTATGCAGCACTGCAGTCCTTACAGCGAAATTTGCTGGCACCAGTGAATATGGAGCCATAGAGCTTGGAGCTCTGCCGGTACAGCTGAACAGTGCTGAAGAGGTTAGGTTCTGTAGAAGCTGTTGTCACTGCCACTGTGGGATGTTGCACCAAGCTCAGTCTGTTGTGGTGGTTCTGGGAAGCCTGCTGGAGACTTTTAGCCACAGCAGACTGGTGCCAGTCATAGCCTCCGCTACCACAGCTGCTGCTGCTGCTGCTACTACTGCTGCTGCTGTGACTACGAGGAGGCTTTTCTGCTGGTGGCTGAGTCAAGTTCAGATTCAGTGTCGACCAATAGGAATTGCTCAGGAAGGAAGTGTAAATCGCCTTCATTTTCTCGAGGCTGTCAGCCACAGAACTTGTTGCAGCCAATATGGCCTCGTCTCCGGCTACCGAGGCAGCAGCATTGGTTGCAGCCATGATGGCTGAAGAGGAGGAGGGGGACAGTTCTTTAGAAAGAAGGACGTCATCCTCGTTTTTCAATGAGGAGCTTTCAAAATCAGACATTCTGTCTGAGGATTCACTCAGGTGAGACTCACTGTCCAGGTCCTGACCAGAAAAGTCAGCCGCATTGGGGGAGTCGTGAATGCCAGTGGATTCTGGCCTGTCCTTGAAAAGGAAATCCTTGTCCTGACATAGGAGCTTGCTTGCAGGCTCCTCTCCTTCTTGAGCAGAGTCTTCTCCATCAAGGTCCTCGTCCAACAAGGCTACTTCTTTCTCATCGTCGGGGACATAAGCTGTTCAGACAAAGAGAGCAAAACAAATACAGAACTTTGTTAGGATCTTCCTGAAAGTGCATATTTTCTAAGTATTTGTTTTGTTACACTTTTACACAGACATTATTTTCCAATATTTAGAATATCACTCCCCTGCCCTCCCATTTCTAACCCCTGGATTCTGTATTACATGAAATAAACTGGTGAGAAAGAAATAAAGACAGAGAAACTAAGAGATAGAAAAAAATGATGAAATGTAGGAGAGGGAAAAAATGTCTTCTCAAACATAACTTGCCACCTTATTCTTCTCAAGGGGCAACAGCTTGAAATTAAAACTAAATTTGAAATTAATGAAGCACATTCTGGCGGTGGCATTCGTTTCTGAAGTAATAAATTACTTGTATCAACCTCGGAGACAGCGGTTCCTGTCTGTCAATTAATATGTCTTACGCTTCTTCTGCAGACTCTAATGCATTCCCTAACAGACACACTCGCCATTTAAATTAAGCATGCATTTTCACTCATTACACTGCTCAGCCTTTGCCTCCTCGTAAATAATAATATATAAAAAAATGTATGTATGTTTGCCTAAGACAAATCTCTCCCTGTAAAACCCATTTGCTTCAATTACCAAAGATTAGAAAAAAAGAAACTTCAGGTTATTATTTACAGTTTAGCTTCAGGGAGAGGGCTTGAAGCTTTCAATTTATATTCAAATCCCTCTAGTTTAAGAATATTACAATGGAAATCACACAGAAAAAAATAAGTATCAAGACAAATCACAGTCTCGCATCTTGGTAAATCTCTGGATGTTCACTTTCGTTGTTAGGGCTATAAAAGTCATAAACAGCATCAGATGAGAAATGATTTATGCTCACGCAATAAGCAAAAAGCAAACAAACATAATAACATGCATACCTAAACCTGTGTATGTCTTAGCACTTTGAAGAAGTGTTTCCTCTTCTTCTTAGCAAAAAGATGGGCATGTGTACCCAGAGGGTTTGTGACCACCACTGGGTCCTGTTACGGGTCATCATTCATCTAACCGTATATGTAAACATGGAGGGGTGCTTTCACAATGATATCTGTGGGTGTTAAATGTGTATGAACCCGAGGTTGTGCATGTTTCTAATTCTGAACAGAGATGCAAAACCAGAACAGCTCCGAGGATAACGTCAGAGCGCCAAGAGTCTCTATGTGTTGATACAGTTTATCCCACTAAACATGGACTTAGTGGAAAAAAAATCTGCCTATATTTATTAATATTACTGTCAATTATAGCTAGAGCGAATTGCATGGCATTCTGTCAGACCAGAGATGCTTAGGTTATGCAGACTGAATGGGTAAAAAAAAATAATATGCTGAAAGCAGATAGAAATGTTCATGCAGGAGAAGGAAAATGGTGACAAAAAGACCAATCTGTATTTCTGGCTTGACAAAAAAAATTATAATTCAAAATTATAATTCATGCTCTGCTCATCTCATCTCACATTTCTAAATTAATCAATTTAAAATGTACACATCATTCCACTATTTTACAATCTGCAGCATCTCATTGGTTTTGAAATGCTGCTCTGATGAGAGTCCTCCAGTGAGATGTGCTTAAAGTTTTGATAAAAGAGAGCAATTAATTAATAAAAATTGTACTCAGAATATTTGTTTAATCACTTATTTGCATCTGTCATGTCTGTGGTGAAAAGAGGACAACTGTGAACCGACTGAAGAAAAGGTGTATATTGCTTCCATATGCTGCACTCGATGGACATGTTTTGCATTTACCTGCATTTGGGAATGCAGCCTGGAAATAAAATAGTGGGAGATATACAGTACTATAAAATGATTTTTCAAAACAACAAATATAGATTGTTCTTCTGCTAACGTTAAATGAACATTGCACATTATGGTTCTTCCACTCAGGACTTTCAAATGGTTCCAGTCTGACTCCAGATGTGTGAACACACAGTGCAGTGATGCAGGCTGCCAGCTGACGTCTATCAGGCTGAACATGAGCTGATGCTGCATGAGCAACAAAACATAGACGTGCCTTTGTCATTGTCAGGTCTTCCGTTGCCATCGGCGATGATACAACAGCGCCGTGAGATAAACAGATGCATACACACACAGATATCCCAGAGCCCCTTACATGTCTCTCTCTCACACACACGCGCACACACACCCCCACCCCCACACACACCAGTTGTACAATATGTGTTGTACTGTAGCAACTTTTTGCCTCTAGGCAAGCATTCGGTTTCTCTGTTGAACATGCAATCTGTTCCAGTATTCAGTCTCACAATGAGGATCCATCTGAGAGGCGTTAAACACGCCACTATGAACAGCTTCTAAAAAAATTTTGGGTCACATGACACATGATCGGCTGGATGCATTTATGTAAATTTTCTTTTATGGCATTGAAATACAGCTTACTCAAAACAGCAATGATCCATTTCTTCTGCATTTTCAACACTGGTGGAGACAATACACAGATTACCATGTTTTCATGCTTCACCCTGTTCAGGAGCTCTCTTTCTCTCCCCATCTCTCCCTCTTTCTCTCTCTCTCTCTCTCTCTTTCTCCTTCTGTCTCAGAGACACATCCGCTGCCTGCACATACGTGCAGCGGAGGAGACCCTCATGTACATGCCATCTGTTCTGCATCAGCCAAAACGACAGCTGTTTAAGAGAATAACGCTGTGAGTGAGGAAACAGTGGAACGCAGCGGCTCGGTGCTCCAGCTGAGGACAAACATCACTGAGGAATCACCTTTAACACTCACAGCGCAGCTCCAACGAGCTACGTTTGTGTGATGAGAACAAAGCGTGGGTTTACTTATGTTTGTGCAGCCATCTGCATTCTTGCAAGTGTGTGATATTTAAAAGAAAGAAACACAGAGGAAGTTAAAAGTATGATAAACTTTGGCCTAGACTTAAAATCGCTTGTTAAGATAAATAAGCACGAGTTACAGGTTATGTGTTAAAATTTATAATACATTGGTGGCATTTGACTTATTCCTTCTGAAGCACTCTGGAATATTTTGTTATTTTAAGTATATAATTTTATTCCGCTACATTCACAGCTGTGAAGGTAGAATATGTTTCAGTTAGAAGACTGATGGTTCCATTCCCAGTCGTCCTCAGTTTAAATGTGGAAGGTGTTTGCAGGATTGTGAAGCTCACACTTTTTCTCTTATTTTTGTGAGTCCCTCTGTATAAAGTGCTCAGCCCCGCATTGCAACGTGTTATTTTAGTTTTATTAATCTAACAGAGATAATGCAGGCTGACAGAACATAACCGAACTACTACATGACTTGCCGATAAACACACATTTATGGAAATACAGTGGAAGTTGAAGTTTTGTATAAAAATATACAATTCAGGTAAAATATATTAGGAATAGTGACAGGTTTGACTTAAAATTTTCCATTGAGTCTACGTCAGTTTGTAATTAATCACAGTTTTTCGAAAAGGATATAATGACAAAATAAGGAACATTTTCAATTCAAAAAACCTTTTTGTTGCTAAAATATAGAATAAGTAGACATATTAAAAAAATATATATTTATTGTTTCTAATCTGTTTGTCTGGTGCAAAGTGTTATTCAAGACATGCAACTTTCCAGTGTTTCAGAAACTCCTGGTCATTCATGGACCATCTTCAGATATTTGAACTATGGACGCTAGCATTAGCATTTGGGATGTATGTGCTGCTGCTACATATTTACCACTGAAATGCTACTTTAGCCTTGAATAGCTTTGCTGATAGGCTAACTCCTTTCAGCACAACTTGAACACATCAATAGTCTTTTCCAGCGTCCAATCAGATCGGTTTTTGAAGCAATAATTAACCTCCAATGGCCCAAGTAAATCACTGTTGTTTACAGATGTTGCAAGTGCGTCAGATTTAGGAGTGTACCAGAAACATGTGAATGCAAAGGTTCCCCTCTGGACTTTGCATGTAGAAAGAGAGAGAGATAGCGAGAGAGAAAGAGGGAGAGAGAGAGAGAATATAATGTAAAAAAATTAAATGTTTTAATATCTGTCTGATATTAACAAACAGAACTTCCTCCCAGATGCAGATTTGTTCATACTAACATTTTTACCTGATTTTGCCTCTTTGATGAAATGACCAAATGAGGTCAAAGGTCACTCGGCACATTAAAACGATGACACCTGCAGCATGTAGCACTGAATCTTTATGTATCTAAAATATTTCTGAACACTCTTGTAACCATTCTTTGTTATAATAGGCTATAAATGTTATGATTTTTCTTCTTTTGTTTTTTTAGGCCAGATTTGTGTAATTGAGACTATGCAATTTCCCACCGGCACCAATTGTTGCCAAGTATAAAACCTACATTTTCACTAACATAACCAACATAAAATGTAATAATTCATAAATATCATGTGTTAGGGAGGTCCAAGGATTTAAATGCATGCACTTATTTTGCAGGAAAAAAATTGGGATTAATTGCAGTTTATAAAACGTTTTAATTTCAAAAACAAAACAGGGACCAGGTGACTGGAAGTGAAGGGCCAACTGTATGCTGCCTCTGGCCAAATAATCTGAGCAGCTTTAATAATTTAAATTATCTAATGTAATATCAAAGCAGATAATCTATTTTTTTTTTTTTTTTTTTACAAATTTCTGATATTTAACTAAGCATGCACCGATCACTCAGTCATAGATCAGTATCAGCCATCTTCAGCAGATACTGGCAGATCAAACTGTGAAAACAATAGATTTATTTTCTCCTGTTCCTCTTTCACTCATTCACACATTAACAAACTGTTCACTAACTAAAGATGATCAGGAGTACATGCTGTTGACTGGTGTGTTTATGTCCAAGACAAATGCTTCAATAATGCTCTGTTGCTGGCTAGACTTCAGTTTTGTCAAAAAAACATAATGATTTAAAAATATTGTAAAGTGTGAAAAAGTCTTCATTAATAACTATTATTCCAGATTTCCCCATCTATTCATCCATCTGACTGTTTTTCCAGGCTTCATATCCATAACAAATTTCTGAGCATTATATAACATAGACAGACTAAAAGCATCTTTTGTAAATAACAAATTTTAGGCAAGTATTGTTCCTAAGTTCACATTTTTGTATTAACAATGTTTTTTATAGGTCAGGTGTCTGAGCTCAGGAGCTGCATGTGGTTCTATAGATCCTCCACTGTGGCTGGTTAGAATTAGGTAATGTTTTAAACTGCAAATATAATTATAAAATGTTAGCTTTAGCAGTTCTTTATATGTATTTTCATGCAATACACTTTACACTTTTATGTTGTTCTTTGCAGAATGTTTATTCTTAGTAACACTGGTAAAAGGATATTAAAGAGTTAACAGAGGAGCCATGTTGTGATGACTTCTTGAAGGTGGAGTTTCAGAAAGAATCTGAGTTTTTAAAGAGACAGAAGCCCAATTTTAAGTCATTAAAACACAAACTCAAATTTCTTTTAAGTCATATTTGATATATACAGCATTTGTTTTTAGAACAACTGAATGTATTGTGTGCCTAGAAAATACATAATACTGCCCCTTTAAAAATCCTTCTTTACCCAACTCTAGGAGTTGTAACAAAGTGAATAAAGACTTAACACAACTTACTACTGTACATTTCTCTTACCAGCTCACACATTTAAATATGAAATCTAAAGCAGGCAAAATGTATTTGACTTGAAGAATAGAAGTTAGTAGACAACTAAATGTGGCTGAGATGTTTGACAGTTTATCGACTGTTGGCTGGCACGTTTATGGACCATAAAAGGTGGGAGTTCATGGCCTTGATGAGTTTATTGAACACGTTTCATTCCACATTTTGGTTGTTTTGACCTGCTTATTACTGATGGGAGCTGATTAAAGGGAAACATGACTGACTCTGATCAGCTGACTGATTGGTGCATCTTTGAAAAATGAACACAGCAGGTCCTAGAGCTTACAGCAACATGACTCAGCAGTGGACGAGGAATTACTGCGCTCGACTGCCGTGATGCTAAAACTGTGTTGCAAGTATAGAAAGTCATGTTTAAAGAAGCGATTCAATTCGTCAGCCATCGGGGTCGATGCAACACCTCTCACAACCTGCAGCACACCTCATCAGTCCTGAGGCTCTCACTGCACCAAGCCGCACACACACACACACACACCCCTACACACCCATTAAGTCCCCTGACTAATATGTCTGCGCATGTCAAATCACCATAATTAAGCATTATTGATCTCAGATTCAATTAACTTTATTAACGTGGGTTGCACTGGTGATTAGAGAGGGTTGGGGGGGAAGCGAGGGTGAAGATTAGATCTCAGTGGGTTGGACAACTTGAAGCGTAGAACACTGAAATTCACTGGGAAAGGTGTGAGAAAATTTGTCTCGTGGCGACTAGAATGTTGTGGGTTTTGTTTCACACACAAAAAAAGAAGAGTGATGTTTCTTCACCTCTGGTTTTTCTCCTTCTGTGGACACACACTCTCTGAGAGAAACAGCTCCATCTAAGCTGAAGTGTAAACAGGCAGCGCTGACGTGCCTGTGTGTCTGATAGGCCTGTTAAGTGGTTATATAAGCATGATAAACGGTTTCCTAACATCATAACATCTGCAGAATGCTAAAAGATTTCCTCCCTTTATGGGCAGACAGGAACACAAAGATACTCAGCTTCATCATAATTACAAGGGTTTTTGATATCAGTGGAACTCTAAATGTTCCAGGTTGGATTCTGTGTTATAGAATTAGCAGAGATATTAACTTTGTAGTTTGAGTAAAACTCACTAAAATCCTTGCAGCTTGAAAAGAGTTAGCTTTTTTTTTACCTTCTCTTTTTGCTCTGCTGAGGCTAATTCTCCTGAGTTTGAGCTCCAACCTTCATCCTCTCTCCTGCTGACTGTTCATCAAGAATTCACTCCATCTCTCTTTGCACTAATTAAAAGAGCACCTGCATACCTGGTGTGCTTGGCTCGCTCTCCTGCTGCTTGTGTGCAGCGTGCCTCTCCATGTTTAGCTCAGGATTTTGGGTCGTGGTGTTGTGAACTTTTCATTTTGGGCCAAAGCCAGAGGCCTTCAGGGGATCATTTCTGCACGTCTTTCTTCTTCTTCAGTGTTCACATGTATCCATATCTGTGATTTCTTCTTCTCTTGGTTTAAATCTCTGTAGAAACACTTCACTACTTTGTGACGAACGAGCAGCTTTATTCATGTTGCATTTTCCAGTGTGGAGCATCAGAACTTTTTTGGCCAGGCTCGACATAATAACATATTTTGCTGGATGACTTTTAGCACAGTCATTATTGTGCTAAAAGAAAATGGTGCTTTGAGGCCATTTTCAAATAATGTAATGATAATTGCAGAACAGTGCAAGTTTGGCTTCTCAAAGACCAATAAACTTTCATTTTATAAAGAACACACAAGAGTAGAACTGAAGTATATTTGAAATATCCAAAATAAAACAGGACAACCAAAAAGCAGCAAATAAAACGGAAGTAAAAACCACTTACAACCGAAACTACAAATAAAATTGCGCTTCAAAAAATATGAATCATCAGAATGGAAATTATGGAGCTAACTTTAATTTATCATGCGATTAATTGCTTGTTGTGACAGGCTTAGTTTTGACTCTTGTAAAGATGAGTGAACTTACTATCTATGGATCCGTCCACACAGGAATATTATTTATTTATTTATTTTATTTTTTCATCTGAAACGGGGAGGTTTTTAAATATTTGTGCCCTGTGTCCACATGGAAACCACTTAGTAGTGCACCCTAAATATTCTTTTTGGAAAATGAGTTCCAGAGTGAACATTTTGCGTACAGGCCAGCTGTGGGATCGGAGACGTTTTGGGAAACGGTTCAGTGTGGATGTTGCCTTATTTAATTCCATGCAGGTTTATTTTTTCAAAGCTTTAAATTTGTTATTTTCTACTTGCAGCTGATGAAAACACAACATTTAAGATAAGAATATTACATTGGGTCAGCAGCTTAAAACCATAAGAACCATTTTTGCCTTCAGGCCAAAAATTAATTTGAGCCACAAATTTGACATCACTCTTATTTTTATGAGACGCACTATTAGATAAATATTTAGATATCTAAACTAAAGAACAACTTTAGTTCTACATTCAAGCTTTATATATTTAATCTAATGGGACAGTCAGTGTTTCAAGAAAATAGTGTCATAGTTAGTTTGCAACCTTTTTTTATGAAAAATACTTAATGATAAAGAATGTTCTTTACACTTTTATGTCATTCTTTCCTATAATAAGCTCAAATGCTGTAATTCCACCAACAGTTTGCTAACTGCTGCTGGACAGTCTTGGAAATTAAAGGACTTCTCAAGGATTTATGAAATAATCTAAGCAACACTCCAGGTTTTTGATGAGGGAATAACATGACATAAAGCTCAAAAAAGATTTTACATATGCTGACCCTTTATGTCAACGCTCTCTCCCCATCCAGCCTGGTGGTGAGTTAGTCAGTCGTGAGCATCGCAATAGTGACTGGTGAGCATTGATGATGGGATTACTCAGCTTTACAAATGCGTGATTTAGTTGCGGTGTAAACATGGAGTGGAATGGTTCTGCTGTGCTCTGACTACTGGTGAAGGTTTGGTGTCACTGTCAGACTGAATGCAGTGCTGAGGAAGCAGGAGAAGCTAACGGCGGCTAATAGCCGCTTTCACTGCTCGCTCACAACAGGCTGCTGCAGAGCGTTGTCTCTGTAAAAGTCTCCAACAACAAAAATGAGTCGCTAGATTTATTTCTAATTGTTTTGAAATAAAGTCACAAGAGGAATCATAAAACTCGATAAACAGTGACAATAAGTTGACAAAAGTCCTAGTTTTCCTCAGTATTTGGTAGCGTTGTCATTGAATTGTTTGACTTGGGTCAAGCGTTTGGTCTAAATTTGGTTTTATTTCATATAGTGAGGGAAAAAATTGCATATTTTTATTCAGTGTATGTAAACTTCTGGTTGTAGGTTTGTAAACAAAAATAAAACTGAATATTAAAATGTCATTTGAACTTCTATCTTATAAAGAAAAGTACTCTTATTTCTCCCATAACAGCAATAAAAAAAAACTTCTCAGGTGCAAGTGTTGCTATAAACCTGTAGCTTTGCTCTGGATTTGTCTCTGCTGTTTATTGTGGATGTTCTGTTTTTAAGGTGGTAAATAGCAGCCATGCTAGCAGCATGTGCAGCAGCTCAGACGCAGAATGGCAGCAGAAAGCGCGTCTGTCTCTGGTTGTGATTATTCAGAAACACAGATGTAGCTTGTTGCCCACAAATGTATGTGTATGTGAGCGTGTTCGGGGGAGAGAGGCAGACATGTTAGCCTGGCTAATCATCTCCCCATGCCACTCAGCTGGGGGCTCCTGACAACATATTCACATGCTGTCCCTACATTGTCTACACAAGAGTGCATGTCTGGGTTAGAGAGCTCCTGAGATACTGACATGTGTGTGTGTGTGTGTGTGTTCATACAAGAACAGCATTTATTTTTAGTACAGTTGCTATTTTGTAAAAATGCCACATGTAGAGTAAGAAGCTCTATATAAGAATGCAACACTAGCATGCTGCCTCTTTAATGGATCTGTAGTTTTTAATTCTGTCACTTTTACACCCAGTAGCAATAAGCCTGTCTGAGTTTATTTGGGACTAAGAGAGAGAGAAAGAAAAGAATGTAAGTTATAGTTTAGGAATTTTAAAAATATATAAATTTATGCTCACACAAACACAGAAAGATCATTAAAAAATTTTATTGAAGCAATATGGCCATATGTTTTTATATTTATTTACTTAACCACTAATGTGATTTATTACAGTTGAAACTTAAAGTGAAATATCTCAGTGAGATTTGAATAATTGTACAGCTCATTTGATAAAGGCGTTCTAAATGTTCAGACCGCTCACTCTGACTCTGGTAGGGTTTTTTTTTTTTTAATAAACTCTACAGATGTTCCATTAACGTTTCAGGGGCAATGGACAACACACATTCACGAAGTGCTGTATATGCAACTTAGCAATTCAAAAAAATGTCTGTTTTTGACATTTTTTGTTGATTTTCCACAGACACCCATAAGCAGGCGTTTTAGATCTGCTAATGTAGGTGACAGAATATGAGACAATGGAACAGTGAATGTGTCGGTTTTCTTTCTCAATTTCCCCGTGAGATAAAATGACGCCCAGCCTTTGTTATTACCAGCGGCTGCATCATAAGAGGAGGCCGAGGTCAGTAAAGATTTGAGAAGGCAGCAGCAGCGGATCTTCTGCTTTACTTTGACAGCGTGGGAAATGTTAAACACGGACTACGATTTTAACTATTTGTCAACATCATATTTTCTCCATTGATACATATGTGGTGCGTTGACATAAGCAGGTTATATAAGTGAAGCATGTTATTTTTCAAAACCAATCACGTACACACAGAATATCAATGATGTTTTGATGACATTTCCAGTTCCAATGATGCCTGAATGCATCAGCTGGGACTGTGTTTCCAGCTTTTGTAGTGAGCGGGTCAGTCATATATCCACCCTCCCACCCCCATGCCAAAAAGTTTGAAACTGAAAAGAAAAAATAAATAAATAAATCTTAAACTGAGGGGGAAAAAACTTGAATCTGAAAAGTAGTTTTTGAAAATTTCTTCAGTTTCAATAGTGGTAACAACTGGACCAGCAGTTCAGAGAATGTTACACAAATAGGTATATTTTCAGGCAGAGAACAGTCAGGTAGAGAGAAGGTAAATATTTTTCACAAACCTTCTGAAATTGGAATGGCTTAATTCACTTCATTTGAGATGACAATCAGTCTGTTAGTGTGTGAGCACATAGACGGTGTGTTGCCCACGCTACATAAATATTATTAGGGGGTGAATGATAGTAAATTACCTTCTGGATCTTCTTTGTTATTCAGATAGCTCGTGCTCAAAGCAGTCTCTGTCTAAAAGGGTTTGGGGCAACCTGGGGTCACGAGCATTCGTCACTGGAGACAGACAGACGGATGGCTGGATTTGAGTATGTGGCTGTTTTGTACTTTGGCAAGAAGAAATGGACAGTAGGGGTGTGCAGAGTTATCCAAGCACGGCAGAGGAGCATTTATCATTTCCATCATCTCTCATTTGGTTATTTTAAAGCCCTGCTCTGGTGCTTTTCTGCCTGGTTCTCTTTAATTCATTCTCCCACTGCCTTTATCATCTCAGATCTGCTTCAAACACACACACATGCATTTATTTGACCTCACGGTCTTTCCATTCTTTAATTTCTTGATCTTTCTCACAGTTCCTCCTCATGCTGACAGTAAGCATGATTGGCCAAAAGAGAAAGGAAGAAAACATAAACAGTTTGCACTTTATACTTTCACACGTTAAAAAAATGTTTTTAAAAATGGTGTAAAGTAAAACAAAACTGAGAGGAAATTTCTGTTTTTCTGCTACACGTAGCCATGTGTGCACCTTTTTGAAAGCACACTCACTCTTTGCAGAGCAGTCCGGTTAGTTGCTGGGTATCTATTACCTGCCAGTCTGCTCTGATCTCTTTGGACAGCTCTGATCAAAAGATGTCATCCAACCCAGCAGACCGGGCTCACTAGGAAAGTCAGGAATGGTGGGAGTGTCTGCGTACGTGTGAGCATGTGTGTGCGCCTCAGAGTAAATCACACAGTGGTCTGGGTGTAAATAAAATGACAGGATCACTTTAAGGTCCTGTCAAGTAGGCAGCAGGCGATTATGATAACGCCCGATCTGTTCCAACGCAAACGGACACCCTTAAATTTACCGGCCGGAGGATAATATACATGATGTAGCTCTTTTTCCCCTTGTTTTTCCTGCCGTCTCTGCGCTTCGTCTTTCCAGTGGCGGCTCCAGAATTTTTTTTCTGCAGGTGCTAAGGGGGAGTTAGGCATTTTACTGAGGGTGCTATAACGGATCTTGTTGTCCCCATAGTTATCAACACGCACCCATTAGTATTGTTATTTTTCAGACTGACTTGCATTTATTTGATGCTTAGATGTCAGCACGAAGCCTTGAGCCATTAGCCAGATGACTTCCAGTTAATATTACATTGTTTAGGTTAAAACAGCAGTTATGACAAAGGGGATATCCTAGTATTTACCCTTTGCAACTACGACACTTAATCATGCGACGTGCCACGATGTACATCGGAAGTGAGAATCGGGAGTATTGAACTGAGCGGCTAAAGTTGTTTTTGTCAGTTTATTCATGGTTTCTACTTGCTGGAATCAAGCTAATTTGTCTTTGAACGTAGCACACCTGGTTGGGGCTCATAGGCGGCTGTATTTACAGAAGCCTGAAACAGCTAGCTTAGAAACTGACCCATACCTCCTCCCGCATGACGTGTTGATGAAATTACCGACTTTGCCTGAATTCACACCACATGATTTATGTCACTGTTTCATAAACAGCGTTTCCCCTTAAACCGGAGCAGCCTTAAAAACGTACAGAAGATCAGATGCTTATAATTTTTTTCCATACATGCTAGACTACGTGATGGCGGCATTGCTTCCATGGCAACTGATGATTAGACGCTATCTTCTCCATAATGCGATATTTGATATCTTTCTAATCGTACTTACATATAAAGTATATGAACGTTAATCTTCTTACCTTGTATAAAGTTCAAATCCTCTTGTGGGATGTTTTTTTTTTTTTTTACTCAGTATATAATACTTTATTTTTATTTTGTGTCTTTTGATGAAAATACCTTAACAACTACATATAAGTAATGTTAAATCAGATGAAAAAAAATGTAATCTAATATTTTCTGGGGGTGCTATGACTTTTCCAGGTGGAGCTATAGCACCCCTTATTGCCCCCCTGGTGCCGCCACGGTGTCTTTAATTTCTTAATTTGCTCCACATATCCTTGTGCAACATGACCTTTTTTTCCCACTTGTTCTGAGAGTTAACAGAGTACTACAGGCTTCAGGTGGAGCTGCGGAAAACTAAAGCTAATTTAGGTTATTCACATCAGATTAATGTAAAGTGCTAAATTATACCTAATGTTTCAGAAACCCCTGATCATTCATGAAGCTTCTTTCAAAAACTCCTTTAGAAATGTGGACATTTATATTAGCATTAGTGACATCTGTGCTGCCGCAACATGATTAGCATTGAGATGCTATATTAGGCTAAAATGAATCAATCAAGTTTATTTGTACATCACATTTCAGCAACAAGGTAGTCCATCCATCCATCCATCCATCCATCCATCCATCCATCCATCCATCCATCCATCCATCCATCCATTTTTGTACACGCTTGTCCCGTGGGCAGTTCAAAGTTTTTTACATAATAAAAACACAAAAATACAAAGTCATAAAACTCAACATTCAGTCAACAACTGAGAAAATAAGCAATAATTATTATATTTTGATGAGTCTGCTCTGCATCACCAGAACCAGAAGACCTGAGAGGTTCTGGAAGACTGATACAATAACGGCAGATCTTTAATGTATAGTGGTGCTAAACCGTTCAGAGATTTATAAACTAACAACAGTATTTTATGTCTTAAGTAAGTCTATTCTCTTCGCTGACAGGCTAACTCCTTTTAGCACAACTTGAACACAACAATAGTTTTTTCCAGATTCTCATTAGATTGCTTTTTGTTTTATTTTTTAAGAAAAAAATAACCTCCAGTATGCCGAGAGAAGTGGCTTTGTCATCTATCTCTGTTGTTTGAAGATGTTGCTGTGTGTCAGATTTTCAGGCGTACCAGAAACGCGTAATGGCCAGAACCAATGAAAAATTCTATTAAACTTTTTAACGCATTAATATCTATTTTGTTATTTAATTAACACTATTGCATTAAAGTTCCAGCACTGGCTAAAAGAAAGCCAAATAACAAACGTTGATGTAAAGCGTCCATCTGCACGGACAAAGAAAAAGGAAACATAATTAACCCAATCTAAAAGCTTGTTTGTTTTAAGAAGAGCAGAAGAGAAATTTGTAAAACAGAACAGGCCGGGCCATAAAAAGGTGTAAAATGTGAGTGCTTTTGGAGGAAAGAAAAACGGCTCCCAATAAAGCGGGAAAACAGGGCTGCTCTGAGGCAATTTAGACTGCAAAACACAAACCATTAAGTTTGTGCATTATCTTTTAATTTAATCTTGAATGATTTATAATCCATCACACAAGGCTTCAACCATATCCAATTATTCTCTGCTGCTTGATTGACAACAAAGGTGATTTATTAATCTAATAAAAACTGATGTGCTCTCCACTTGCTCTGAAAATAACCAGCCGGATGGAGAGCTTTAAAACACACTCGTGCGCGAACGCACCTACACACTGCCTTTCTAAGAGCTATGAAATCGATACGTTGTGTATTTATTTTGAAGTGTATCATTTTGTGCGCAAGGTTAAAGTATGTGTTTAAACCCTTTGAGAAAATCACTTAAGAATCTCTTTGCTTAAAAGAGAAATCAGTCTCCGTCCAGCCTGTGTGCCGTGCCAGAGATCAGAAATCAAAATGTCGGGCACGGTGACGAGTGATTTTTATTATTTTTTTCCCCTATGCAAGGCCGAATGATTACATTAGGCTTTAATTCCTCCATCTATGGTGTATATGTCATCTTAGTCCCAGCTTTATCGGCTAATGTTACTTTCAATCTCTGGGTATTAATGGAAAAACAGAGAGCCGATACCCTGCAGTGGTGGCGACCGTGTGTTGATGAGCAGCAGGATGGGACTTCGGGGGTTAACGGTCTACAGTTCACATGCATATGAATGTAGGAGAATGTCATTAAGAATTATTAGCATGTTTACAGCACCAAGCCATGTATGAGCCTCATTTAATGAGGCTTATAGTCACAGGCGCACGTTTATTTTTTTTCTTTCTGGCTTTGATGTGCAAACACACACGCCCACACGCACACACCCCCACACACACACACTAAAGACCCTGTTTTTGTTGGGTTTCAGTTTAAAAAACGTATTGCCATCATTTAAGCTGTCACACAGTTATGACCTTTGTAAAGTTGACTGGACACTTACACCTGTAACAGTAAACATGTTTAAGTACTGAAAATGATTAATGTTACAGAGATTTTAAAAGTTTCACATTGATTTTGCGATTGCTGAAGTGCTGTCATACACCTTCCTGTCCTGCCTCAATGCAGCCCCGTTCTCAATAGAGAGCACAAACTGAATCAATGGTGCAGAATTTACCGTGTTCTTCTACTTCACTACTCAAAACTGTACCTTTACAGGAGCTCACCATCTAGTTTTATTAATTTTTTCATGAGTGAATGTGTACCTGTTTGACCTCTGATGGATGGAAACTTGTTCAAGGTGTTCCCCACCTCTGGCCCAGGAACCGATGGATGGATGGATGGATGGATGGATGGATGGATGGATGGATGGATGGATGGATGGATGGATGGATGGATGGATGG
>CAEGAG010120949.1:0-29942 GCA_903067065.1 Brachyrhaphis terrabensis | reverse complement strand
GTTACCTTACCGGAGGAGGTTAACGTTACGTTACCGGAGGAGGTTAACGTTACGTTACCTGAGGAGGTTAACGTTACGTTACCTGAGGAGGTTAACGTTACCTGACCTTCTTTGCATCATCATCTCCAGAGGTTTCGTAGAAATCTGTTGATGATCTGAGGATTTTGGAGGCATTTAACTTTTAATCACTTTTGTTGTGGTTAAAATTGGCCATAGAAGTATCATCTTTTTTGTGAAATATAAATAAATTTTGGAGCTCTATTTCTATGATGCCATCTTGTACATATTCTAAAGAAAAATACGTAGTCATGCAAATACGTCACACGTTACTTTAACCAATAAGTGGAATCGTTGAGCAAGCAGCTTGTTGAATCCAAGTAATCGACTGATTCCCATCCCTGATGTCACAGCAGTCGGTAACGCTCATCTCTGTGAATCACAGGTGAAGGTGAACAAGGACGACATCCAGAAAATGAACCCGCCCAAGTTCAGCAAGGTGGAGGACATGGCGGAGCTCACCTGCCTGAACGAGGCCTCCGTCCTGCACAACCTCAAGGAGAGATACTACTCCGGACTCATCTACGTGAGTGGGAAACGATCTGCGGGGATTGTTCCGAAGCTTCAGGTTTCACTCTAAACGTCACTTCCTGTCTCCCACAGACGTACTCGGGTCTCTTCTGCGTGGTGATCAACCCGTACAAGAACCTGCCCATCTACAGCGAGGAGATCGTCAGCATGTACAAGGGCAAGAAGAGGCACGAGATGCCGCCACACATCTACGCCATCACCGACACGGCCTACAGGAGCATGATGCAGGGTGAGCGTCTTACTGAGGAGGATATGAACGATTATTGGTTCCTGATGCTCAACACACAGAGGTTCACTCAGAAAACACAATAAACCAGTTAATCACATGATGAATTAAATAGTTTTTCTCTTTTAATCTCCTTCTACCAAAAAATTGATGACAAAAGTCTTTGGATATTTATATATATATTTTTTTCTTCCAGTTTCAGTGATGAATGTTTGTAAGAATTTAAAGTTTATTGATATTTGAGAATGTTTTCTTGCATTGGAAATGGTTGCAAAACGAGTGTTTATCGCAATAATTGTTATTGTGACAGGCCTACATATATGTATGTAGTCTAGAATGTAAACATAAAATGTTAGCTAAAGTTCACTGTAATGTTTCCCCAGATACATTTGTATTTCTGTAGCTGCGTTTCAAATGACCTTAAAATTGTGCAAATTGAAATTATGAAAATAAATTTGCATAATGGAAACATGGTAAAAAAATAAAATAAAGTAATCGGCTGGGCTGAGGTAGTTTTTCAGCCGTATCAAAATGGATGTATTTCACAAAGCTACAATGGAAACATTTTCTCGTATCAACCTGAGTCATGTGATCAACAGCTGGTGTTACTACAGCCAAAAACCACAAAGACGACGACAGGAAATTCTTTTCTGTAGGTTTTTATTTTTTCTTTTTTTTCCAGACAACATGGCGCTGCTCCATCAGAGCGCAGCTGATCAAAAACTAAAAAATGTGGGTCATTTGAACATGTTGAATCCATAACTCTTCTCTAAAATATCTAAATTTCTCTAAAACGCCTCATATGTAGCCAGTCCTGTAAGCGGTTTGTCGCTCCAACGCCTGAACAATACACCGACATTTCCTCTGATGGCTGATAGACAAACGCTAGCGCCGTAGCTGAAAACTTAATATATCTAATGTAACTGTTTACATCGGTCTCTGCCAAGATTTTTATTGAACAAGATTATTAATGTGTGATTTTAAGTAAATTTATTATTTAATGAAAACACCACAACTGCGGAATAATAGCAGAATAAGCAAAGATTTGCACACATTTGTAATGCAAACGCAATTTTTTGTGACTGGGGAGCTAAAGCTAGCGCCGCCACTGCCAAGGAGCGCCTGGAAGTTTTCCTGTTTAAATGAGCAGTAATTATTAAACTACAATGTGTGTTTGTTGGCACTTAGCAGAAGCTGCAGACTTGTACAATCCTGCACTTTGTTGCTGCTTGTTACCTTGGCTTTGCATCAAGTTTTGTATTTTTTTTTAACCTATTATCGTTTTTCTTAACAGATCGAGAGGATCAGTCCATCCTTTGCACGTAGGTTTCTTTGATTCTTCTGATTTTACTTTTTTTTTTTTTTTTTAAACTTACAACATAAATAAGACTAGTTTAAAAAAAAAAAGAACCTTTTCTGCAAAATTGCTAATCTTACCAATTTCTAGTGCAAATATCTCAGTACTTGACATAAGGCAAAACTAGGTTACAAGTAACTTTTAGCAAGAAATACTGATGAAATAGTTCCAGTTCTGTTGGCAGATTATTTCACTTATAACATTGGAAAAATGTCTTGCTATAAGTGAAATAATCTGCCAATGGAACATGTACTTTTTTCATCATTATTAAGGAATTATTGACTTAAAGCAAACTTCTACATCTTGCTGAAATGTTACATATAAGGTAGTTTTGTCTTATTTCAAGTGTACTAAGATATTTGCACTAGAAATGGACAACAAATACTTGGAAAGATTTTGTTTTTGCAGTGTACAGACATGAATTTAGCTTTTGTTTGTAGTTGAGACTTGATTCCTCAGAGGCAATGATTGGTTTAGTTCAGTAACCCTAAAGGACCAAAACCTGTAAAAAAAAAAAAAAAGTTTTTTTGTGTATTTTGAAACATTCATACCATTTAACTCCTTCATAATATCAACAGTAATTTTTAAGAGCCTTCCAGTCCTGCCCTTCCCCCTCCTGTTGCTGAAAAAAGCTCAGACATTTCCCCTTGCAAAGAGACGACGCATTTCTATTATGTGTTTGTTGAAAAATCTTTGCTTTTAAAGCAGTTTGCCTAATAAAATCCAGCCCTTTGTTTTACACTTTGCTTTGTAAAACGGATCTGGACCTTCGGTTATTGAGAAACTATTGCTTGCTGGGGTCATGGACTCTGAAGTTTTAAATAATTGGGTCTGATTTTACTCAATCGCTAATGTTTTTGACATGTAATACAGCAGATCGATGCTATGAAACTTATGGAAATTGAACAATATAAACAATCAGAGAAGTATAAATCCAATCCAAACAACATATCAGCCAACAATAAAATGTCTTCAACATTTGTTGCAAATTTCAAAATGGGGCTGGACGATATATGACGATATGTAAAAACGTATCACAATATAAGCGTTTCATATCAGTCTATTGATAATTATTGGTTCGTTTTAAATATCTGAAATGCTGCCAAACTGGATGTATGATTTGTCTTTTTTTTTTTTAAGAATCGGCTTTCGCTTCACGCTGTTTTTTATTTCTAGGCAGTTATGAGGCACAGTAGTAAAACATGAAACTACTGCTGGGCAAGTTACTCAACAAGTTGCTAGGTAACCAAAGAGTGAGTGAGTTGCTAGGTAACCAAAGAGTGAGTTGCTAGGTAACCAAAGAGAGTGGAGTTAGTCGATTCCACCAGCTTTGCCCCATTGGCCTTGAGAGGTTGAGCAGCTAAAGCCTTTCCTGTGCCTACATCTCCCAGAATGCTGTGCGGTTCTGGATCAGAGTTCAGTGAAATTATTGAATATTCTGTCAGACATATTATCTTTTGATATTGATTGTAAAATATTGATTTATTGTCCAGTTCTAAGTAAAAACTGAATTTGTGAATCAAATTTAACAAGATCAATAAAAGCATCTCATGTTTGATGATTAATATTACAAGTTCTTGTTTCTAGATTTCCATAACCTCTTGTATCTTTTCATTTAACCTTCTTGATGGCTATTGTAATGCATTTGGGGTGCGACTACTTATAAATAATTACATCTGGTGTGCATTTGTTTTCTGCAGTGGCGAGTCGGGAGCTGGGAAAACGGAGAATACGAAGAAGGTCATTCAGTATCTTGCGCATGTCGCTTCATCCTCAAAGTTCAAGAAGGACCAGGTTGGTTTGAAACACAGACATCTTTGTTTTTTTAAATTATTATTCTGTTTTAACAGTGGGAGATGAGTGATGGTGGAAACGCCCCGGTTCTCCAGCTCATCAGCTTCCTGATTTTTCCACAATCTTGTGTTTGGTAGATTTCCATTTTAGTCCAGATCTGTGAAGGTATGCATCTTAACGAGCTGTGGGGCGACGGTGGTTCATTCCTGTCTCAGGCCCCGACACGCCTGCCTGTCCTCCAGTGACTGAACCGAAGCAGAACGCTCATCTTGATACACGCGTACCTGAGCTACTTGCATTAGGATTGTTAGGATTACATTAGGATGTTTGACAAGACTTGACATGAAACGGTTCATAAATTATTTTGCCATCAGCCATTTGCTGCCACCAGGTTTCCTGTGATGTAATATCTGACCTACAATGTGTTTCTAAAGTGTTGAATTTTCTTTCTTCCCTCCAGGGCGGTGCTGTGTTGTCCCATGTGAGTTCATCTCTCTGGCTCTATTTGTGTCCATACTAACAAAAAAAATCATTTGCCCTTGACTTTGTCATAAAAGCAGATCAGATTGTCATTCAGACATTTTATTTTTATTGGGTTTCTAGTCTAATCAATGAAAATTCTAGTTTTCTGCTGGTGAAAAACTCTCATGTTTGCTGTGTTTGTACAGAAAGGGAAGTATGTGACATGCAGTTCCTTGTAAAACCACAACCTGTCAGTGTTACTCATGGTGTACACTGCAGAAACACAAAATTACCAAGTATTTTTGGTCTAGTTTTTAGTGTAAATATTTTATTACACTTGAAATAAAACAAACTGGCTTTCAAGTAACTTTTCAGCAAGATAAAGGAGCTTGTTTTAAGTCAAAATCCCTTAATATTAATAGAAACATACTAGACCGTAGGCCTGTCATAATAAACTTTACTGGATTAAAGTTGTTTCAGAAGTTATTACAATAAATGATGATCTTGTTTTTGAGACCATTTTCAAGTAATATAATGATGCAAGAAGAAAACATTCTCAAAGATCAATAAACTTCTAATAAACATTTTAAACTAGAAAACATTTTAAATCTCAAATCAATTAACAAAACTGAAACGTTAAAATAAATTATGAAGTCACTGTAAACAAAATTTTCCTTTTAAAGGCTAGTTGAAACCAAACTAAAGCCTTTTGTCATCCAGTTTTTGGTATAAAGAGAAACGATAAATCATGCAAATGGAAATTTAGCTTTTTAATTTATCATACAATTAATTGATTTATTGTGACAGATCTACTAGTTTTACTGGCAGATTATTTTACTTATAACAAGATATTTTTACTATTTCATAAGTGAACTAATCTGCCAGTGGAACTGGAACTTTTTCATCAATATTAAGGATTTATTGGCTTAAGAAAAGCTAATATTTTTTTGCACTGGAAAAGTTGTTTTTTATTTCAAGTGAACAAATATATAGAGCTAGAAACTAGATCAAAAATACTTGGTAAGGTTTTGTTTTTGCATCAAGCAGCTGTTTTCTTTAAGCTCCAAGTTGGGTTTTTTTCCTTCTTCTAAAGCATAAATGAATTTGCTTTTCATGTAAAGTGCTAACATTGTTAGCATTGCTGCCTGTGTGGCTGGGTTGCTTCAGTTTCTTGCTCTACATTTAGCTGGCTTACCCACCAAACAGAAACCCGGCTGAACTGTATGCAGCTCAGGTTTCTCACTCCACTCAGCAGCTATTCTCATTCAGTCTGTGTTTTTGTATTGTTTTGCATTATGTGAAGTCGTCTGTGCTAACCTGGTTGTGGCGTCGCCTGTGCTGTGCGCCTGCATGGAAAGGGCCAGCTTGAAGCTTGAGCGGGCTTGCTGTTCTGCGGGAATGTACTGCATGCAGGAATGTGCAGGATCCGTATTATTGCGTGTGCCTGCGTGTGGTTGGTTGGGCAATAACATCGCCTGAGGTCTTTCTTTTGAAAGTGAACAAGAAATCAGTTACAGGAAAAATCCTCTTGATGTATTTTTGACAATGAAGGATGTGCAGCTTTGCAGAGTTTGAGCTTCTGCTGCTCAAGTAGAGACAAAACGAGTGCAATTCTGCCTCTTCTCTATTAGGGGGAGCTGGAGAAGCAGCTGCTGCAGGCCAACCCCATCCTGGAGGCCTTTGGCAACGGCAAGACTGTCAAGAACGACAACTCCTCTAGATTCGTAAGCATGACTTGAAGACTGCTAAATCAGTTTGCTGCCATTTTAACTACTTTTACCTCCAAGTTATAAAGAAAAATGTGATGCAGCTGAACCAATTCACCCTGAAGATGAACTAGTTCATACTGATTAACTGTGAATTAATTGATCACAGCTCACCACCTACAAACGCAACTAAAGTCACAATCCCTGTATGAACCAATTCTTGTTTGAGATTTTTTTGTAACTTTTAAAATGTGGAGATAAGTCAACAAACATTGGACACATTATTCTCAAGGTTTAGTTGTGTAAATACTCAAAACCTTCTAGAAACATTTATAAATGTCTGCTTCAGTTTTTTGAGACAGCAAATATACCTTATAATGAACTGTCTTTGTATTTCTGCAGAAACTAATATTTAGTCTTATTTCAGCCAATCAGCACCAAGGAAAATAAATGGTGCTTCTGAATTGGGTACTTTGAAAACGGCAGCCAATAGCTTGTCAAGTAGCATTTTACTGAGGAATTTCAGCTGCATTTTGTTTGAGTATGTTAATACATGCTGCAAAAAACCAAATGAGGTAACTTTCTACAAGCAATTTAGTTGAATTTCACAGAAAAATCTCCTAAAACCATTTTCATATTTAAGCAGTTTTAGACATTGTTCAGTAAGACTACATTTAATTCTGTCTGCTCTTAATCTTTGCTTGTAAACTTAATATCTGTACTTAACTACATGATAAGAGAGCAAAGTTAAAGTGACTGAATGCATTAGAGATGTGATTTCAGTCTCAGCCTTGCCAGCAGCAGCAAAGTATCAACAAAACCCAAACGCTGAAACATGTTGCAATAATTTAAAGGTTTTAATGCTTGGTGTATTAATCTCTAGCTTATAAGTTTAAAACAATTGTTAAATTATTTACTCGTGTCCCACAAACACAGATGTGTGCAGGCATGAAGATGCACATGGCTGTCACTAAGCTTTTGGTTTCAGGGGAAACTTTGACTCTTTTGCAGCAAAATGAAACCAAAGTAGATTCCAAAATTGTATTTTTTTTTTTAAGAATTTTGTAAACAGATTTACTCATAAAAGGAGAACATTGTAATTAAAGGGAGGCCTGAGTTCTGTTTAAATTTTATAAAAGTTAAAAACGCTCAAAAGTTAAATCCACGTTTTCGCTCGTTTGAACCGGTTGACGCAAACAATCCTTGTCAAATCAGCAAAATTGGTTAGACACATTTTATTCTGAGTTATGTCTTTATAAAACTTGTATTTCTATACCATTGTATTTTTTTAAATGTTTGTTTTGAGTACTGACTATAAATCACAATGATTGCATTTTTTGTCTTGTGAAAAGGGAAAATTCATCAGAATCAACTTTGACGTCAACGGCTACATCGTTGGAGCCAACATAGAAACTTGTATCCTTTTCAGCGAAATTTGGATGGAAAGCCGGAGCAAGTTCAACATTTCTCTTATGTCTTGCTTAATGTACAGCAATGGTTTCCAGAAAGGTTACTGGTTTGTGCCTTAACTAAAACTTCAGATTTGCTGGAGAAGTCTCGTGCCATCAGACAAGCTAAAGAGGAGAGGACCTTCCACATCTTCTACTACATGCTGACGGGAGCCGGAGACAAAATGCGATGTGAGGACTTGGTCGTCACAGCAGGAGTGCAAAAAAAATGAAGAGGAAGTTTCAAAATAACTGTTACCTAAATGTGCTAATTATGAGATCAAGACTCTGAGGAAATAGTTTACAGGCAAAAGAATTAAGTTTCTGGTTGCATTTTAATTAAAATGCAACCAGATCCCAACCTGGATCTATGGGCTGTGCAAAAAAAAGTTTTTTTTTGTTTTTTTTTACAGTTAGATATAAGTCTGATCAGTTCTACCTAGTTTGAGCTGTTTTAGTTCCTCTTGTCACTTTAAATCCAACGTTTACAGTCACTCATGAAAATAACTGCAAACAGATGCTCAATTATGCAACAGTACATCTTTGAAAAGCATAAGATGAGCCTCCTGCACAACCAACAAAAATGCAGCAAGTGGCTTCTGAATAGTGAGTCGACAACAAAACGCTCGTCTTTTCCAGTAGCCATTGTACAGCTTTAAAACCAGCTGACCGAACGTGCCAGAACTCCAATTGGGTTGCTAGGTGATGTGGGCTGAGGTTGCTAGGTAACGGCCCTGTCGAAGGTTTTTGAAACGGTGCATTTTCCTGATGCCATAAAACAGCTGGGCTGTTTAGAAGCAGTTGAGACACAAAAAGAAGCATAGAAATGTGTAATTTTGCATAATAGGTCCCCTATTTAATACAAATAGCAGTATTTGTATTAAAATAATGCTGCAATTGGCAGCAAATTGTGACGTAACCCTTCTATGCAAGCTGTGCTGCACTTTCAAAAGGCTAAATCTCCAGATTTAAAACTCTAGAAGGTGAATCATGTCTGTTTTTTGGACTAGGATTATAGTCACTCGATTCCTTTTTCACTTAATAAAAATGAGATGAGCTGATTTTTATCTTTGCTCCCTTTGCAGCTGATTTGTGTCTGGAGGATTACAGCAAGTACCGTTTCCTGTCCAACGGAAAAATGACCATCCCGGGGCAGACGGACAAAGAAATGTTCGCCGAAACCATAGAGGCCTTTAACATCATGAGCATCCCTGAAGACGAAATTAATGGTACTTTCAATAATTTATTTTTTGCACCGACATTTCTGTAAAGTTGTCAGCTTTGAAAGTCTTTACCTTTAACCCAGCAGATTGTCTGACTTTATTGCAGAGGAGGGTAGAGTGACCAGAAATGTTACTGGCGTACGAGTTGCACTAATTCAACATTTTTCTTTTTCTTCAAGTTAAAGTGAAGAAAGAGTAAAAGGTACTCAAGTTTGAGAAACTGATCATAAAATTCATATTTTAAGATGTCATGAAATCAGTAAAATATGGAGCTTTGTGCAAATTCTGGCATTTTAAAGGCAAATATTGATTACAAAATGACGCCTTCAAGCAAAAGCAACACATTTTCAATATTAAACTTTGCATAAAAGTAATACTTACATATCCAGCAGATAGAAAATAAACAAAGTTTGTAGGTTTGTATCTGTCTTTGTTTGATTTAACCCTTTCTGCAGTGGACAGCTATCAAACAGCCATTTTCTTGTGTTGTGGATTTTTATGTTATAAATGCACACAGACCACTGAAGTGGACACTAATGCATCATACACTGCCCACTACTGGCCATCCACTGCAAGTGCAACAAATTTTTGTTAAATCCAATATGACAGACGGACAAAAAAGCAACTCGGGAGTATTTAGTCTCTTCTCCTATTCTCGCAGGTAAAAATATTGTGACATCAAATAACCCCTAAAGACTAATACTACTGATGTAGTTTCCAAATAACTTTGTATTCTGATAAAATTACAACTGATCACCTAGAAAAAAAATCCAAATTATTTGTTTTTTTGACATTATTTCCCTCCCAACACAAAAATCCTGACATAAAGGATCATAATTAATGCATGAAAGGGTTAAAATGTTTGCTTTTCATTGAAATATTTGAGTATCCATAAATTTTACTTGAGTAGCAATAGTTACTCAATGAGTACAGGTTGATTTAAACCGCCTTGTTGTTGAAATGTGCTATATAAAGTGATTTACATAATCAAAACACAACAAACTCATCATGTAGTCAACAGGTGTGAAAAACGGATGTTACATTTTGTCAAGTGCTATTGCTGAAATTCATACATGTCAGTTAATTAGTTCATAATAAATTACATATTACTGGCACAATAAAGGTCAAATAGATGTAACTATTTACTACCGGCTTCTGCTTAATTGTAAATGGATGTTTTGTTGGGATTACCAAGCAGGTTGTTTTGTTCTCAGGTCTGCTGAAGGTGGTTTCCTCCGTGCTGCAGCTGGGGAACATGGCGTTCAAGAAGGAGCGCAATTCGGACCAGGCGTCCATGCCTGACGACACCGGTACGCCTCAACCTTCACCAGATTTTATCCATTTATTCCTAGCAAACTTCATCCTGCCATGTCTGCCATTATTTCCCTCCCAGCTGCCCAGAAAGTCTGCCACCTTCTGGGCATCAATGTGACCGACTTCACGAGAGCCATCTTGTCTCCCAGAATCAAGGTCTGCACTGCAGTTTCCTTTGGCGTGACGGAGTCGTTGAGGTTCCTCTCTGTGACGCAGGTTTATGGTTTTGTCTTCAGGTTGGTAGGGATTACGTGCAGAAGGCCCAGACCCAGGAGCAGGCAGAGTTTGCTGTTGAGGCGCTGGCCAAAGCTTCGTATGAGAGGATGTTCCGCTGGCTGGTGATGAGGATCAACAAGGCTCTGGACAAGACGAAGAGGCAGGGAGCGTCCTTCATCGGCATCCTCGACATCGCTGGATTTGAGATCTTTGAAGTAATTACCTGACAAGTACACTTAATTTTTCTTTGTTTGTCAGTGTGAATAAGGGCTGCAACTAATCGGTTATCTGATTTTAAAAACATTAGTACATTATTCTATATTTAACAATATAAATGCAGAAAAAATACAAATTTCTTTTACCTTACATGCAACAACATGGCATTCCTTTGTATTATTTTAGGAAAGGAGCTAAAAACTTATTAGGGCTGATCTGTTTTTAGCCTGATCAATTAAACGGATTAAAAAGCTACTTAATAGAATATTTTTTTAGTTTTCACATAATTTGAGCTAGGGTAGGACTTTTACTAACAAATCATATTAAAATGCAAAATGTTTCTGCAGTTAAATTTAACAGGAATATGCGTTAATGCCGACTCAAAAGCAGATTTGGATGCATCATATTAATCAACCTTAAGTACAGTAATAAGTTAATGTTCTACATTTAGACTTTTTACAGATTCCTGTCTATAAAAACTAGACTACTTAATCATTAAATGTTGTGTGATTAGTTTGTCTCGAAGGAAAACATTGACCTTTTTACAAGCTTTAATTTTGGGAGGATGAATATTCATGACCTGCAACTTGGCAATTTTTGGTCCACATGATGAAAAACTGGATCTCTCCATATTAATTCTTCCCAGATGTAATCGTAATTGTGCTGCCTTTTGTAAGTTAAGCTGGACCACAGTAATGTTTTGTTTAGAAATGGCAAAGCTGTAATTCAGGTCTTACCTCACATGCAAACTACAAACATTTGCAATAAGATGGTGTTGCTCCCACCCACAGCCTAAACAACAGGAGTTGGTCCCTGAAGCTACTGTTTACCGATGTAACGGAGAAAAGAAAAGACTTCAGCCTTCATTTTTGTGCAACAATAACAAAGAAATCATTTATTAGTTTCTCTGCAGAGAATCGGAGCACGCAACTCTAATATTTAAACTGCTACAGATGAAAATCCATTATGTCAAACTTTCAGATTTCTAGATCGGCTGCACTTTTTTCAAAATTTTAAACTGAAGTAAATCAACATTAAGTTCATGTGAAATGAGTAAACAGTTGAAGTCTCTGATCTTTTGACTTGGATGCTGATTAAACATGAAGTTGTTTGACTGCCTGGTCCAAGCCTGTTTGCTTTATGATCTAAAGATGTTTTCCCACAGCTCAGTCGGATAAAATGGCTTCATGTTAACAAGACTGCAGCCTGTTAACCTGGATGATTAAAACAAAAAACTCAACCATCTTCACCCAAATTCATCTATCTGGTGTCATTTAATCTGAATCTAAACATGTTTGTGGTTTGGTCTGACACAAATGTTCATGCAGTTTGAACTTGAACAGAAAGCTGTAGGGCTACAGCTAACAATTATTTTAGTAATGAATTAATATATCAATTCTGATTAATCAGATAGAAAAAATCTCTCATTCTTCTTTTTTTCATTTAAACCTTTTAAAAGATGCAAACAGTTACATTCTTTTTTAAAACTAAAACATTTTATTGCCTGAAATTGAATAAAATGGCATTTATTCATTTTTATCAAAAGATGCATCTGCAGCTAAAAATGTTTTTAACATAAACGTGAAGCTACTATTTCTGTTTTTACTACACATTAACACATTGCAGGGCCAATTTGTTTTTTTTTATTAACCGATGAATAATTGGACAGCAAAAGATGCTTAATAGGACATTTTTAACACATTTTATTGATTGATTATCCAGAAAACACTTGCTGCTTTCTTGTTTGTGCAGGAGGCTCAACTTCTGCTTTTCAATGATATATGGCTGTGACAGTCATGAAGCGTTTCGACCCATAGCAAAACTGTATTGATACTGACACCTGCTGGACATTAAAAATCCCTACAGGCAGCGTAATTGACAGACTGATTTGATGACCTAATCTATACAATAAGATTTGTCATTTTATTTTATTGCATATTATATATTGTATTATGTCATGTCTTCAGTTAAATTCAAAATACATTTGATATTCTTAGATACAGTCAATAAATAATGTGAACAAGTACCAAGTGATGAAAATTTAAGTGAACGTGTTTGGAAGATGCTTATGGACTGTTTTTTGTTTTGTTTTTTTCTCCACAAATTTTCATTCAAAAAAATACGTTTTTCCAACATTTTGGAATATAGTCTGTTACGCTTTTTTGACACAACTTGTGCTGTGGGAAAAAATTAAGTAAACAATATATTTATATGAAATAATTTATAAAAAGCAACTGAGTAATTTGTAGACTGGCTGTATACCTGAGTTTATCCTAGGTATATCTGGGATTCATTCTGATGCCCTATAATGTGAGGAGGTGGATTTATTTAAATAAGACAGTTCTGTCAAACATATGAAACACTTAACCTGCAAAACATAATATGAAAGTAAACTAAGAGTCAATTTCAGCTGAATTTGGATTCATATAGATCAAGTAGAAACTGAATAGAACCAGATGAAACAACAACGGAATGATAACCAAAACCTTATTTTCTTATGTAAGATCAAAATGGTCCCAAACTACGAAACCTTTCGTTTGCCTTGAGGCTCCATAGTTGACGCTGCACCATAAAAAAATCAAGAAATCTTTTGGCAAATGCATCCTGTTGGCAGATTCGCTTCCTTATAAACACAGATTGGCAGCAAGTGTCATTTCGAAACAGTTCCTGTATTGGTCACGTGACTTTGCTGAAAGCCGCTCAGTTTTTCAGCATATGGCCTTTTTAGTGTCTGATTGTCAATCAAGTAATCGATTAATGGTGCATACACAACAAAACGGGTTTTGAGCTTCAGGTGCGTCTAGTTTACATTCAGACTGGAGGTGCATCGAGGGCCCGTCATGGTGCGTTTTACATGTCTAGTGTGACATGATTTGAACCGTTTTGATGCGTCAAGAGTGTCCGACAAATAAGACGATGGAAAAATAGAGCGAGTCTGTCGCGCCCTCGACTCGCCTCCACATAAACTAGAATGTGAACCAGATGTGTGAAACACGAGATGTTAAGTGTCTGCATTCAAAGTGCAGACGCGTCAAACTTGAAGCATCGGACGCATTTTTGATGCGCTCAACGCGTTTGGTGTGAACGCACCATAATAATTAACTGGATTGTACAATTGACTGATTTAATCATCCCAGCCCTAAAAGGATGAATCTTGTTCACTTTCATATTGACCTGTTTTCATAAAGTATGGGGAAAATATTATTTTCTTATTGTACTATAAGCCCACAGCCCAATTGAGATAACCTGCTTAATTCCTTCCTGCAGCTGAACTCCTTCGAGCAGCTCTGCATCAACTACACCAACGAGAAGCTGCAGCAGCTCTTCAACCACACCATGTTCATCCTGGAGCAGGAGGAGTACCAGAGGGAGGGCATCGAGTGGAGCTTCATCGACTTCGGCCTGGACCTGCAGCCCTGCATCGACCTCATAGAAAAACCTGTATGACTTTTCTGCCTGAAATCAAATTAACTGCACAGTTGCTTTCAGTAGAAACCACAGCATGTACAGGGATGGTAAAGATCCCTCTCTTTTTGTCCTAGAATGGTCCTCCAGGTATCCTGGCCCTGTTGGACGAAGAGTGCTGGTTCCCTAAAGCCACCGACAAGACGTTTGTGGAGAAACTGACTCAGGAGCAGGGAACTAGTCCGAAGTTTGTTAAACCCAAGAAACTCAAAGATGATGCTGATTTCTGCATTATTCACTACGCAGGAAAGGTTCGATCACACATCTGTTCTTGTTCCACCAAATATTTAGCTGAAGATGAGCAAACTTGACACAGAAGCCTAAAAATAAACCTTTTTAGATTGGATAAATTCATCAAATTGGCTAACGTAAAAGCGGCCTATTGCGCAAAATTCACTTTTTTCATGTTTTTGTTTTTTCACTTTGGTTTAAGTTGCTTCTAAAAACAGCAAGAGTGTTTTAAAAAAAACAGAAGTTTTTTAGTGCCTGGAAAATGAGCCCTTTCGAAAACCTCCCAATTTAGTCACAAATGATGAGCACTGCGCCATTACTTGGCAACCTCAGTAAAGTCCAGCCTGTCACCTAGCAACCAAGCAGAGTTCCAGAACATTTGGTCAGCTGGTCTTACTGCTGCACGTGCTGTACAATGGCTGCTGGAAAAGAAAAGTGTTTAGTTGTCTACTTGCCATCCAGAAACCACTTGCTGCATTCTTGTTGGTTGTGCAGTAGGCGCCACTTCTGCTTTTTATGGATGGTTGTATAATAGCACGTCTGTTTTCAATTGCAGATGTAAACATTGAGTTGGGGGCATTTCCAGCAGTAGCTTATTTAGATTTAAAGTGACATGAGACCCTAAAACAGCTCATTCTGAAAGGATTTCAAAATGGACAGAACTGAGCAGACTGAAATCCAATTATCCAAGACTAATTTTGTGCAAAAAATGTAATGAATCTATTTTGTTTAGCTCATAAACCTATCCTAACCTATTCAAGAAAGCATAATAGGTCACCGTTGACCCACATTAAGAACTGCATCCCCACTTTAGTCGACAGATTTCTTTTCAGTCTTTATTTAGATAAAGACTGAAAAGTCTTTATCTTTTCAGTCTTTATCTAAAGACTGAAAAGATAAAGTCTTTAAATAAAGACTTTATCTTTATAAAGACTTTATTTAAAGTCTTTATCTTTAAATAAAGATAAAGACTTTTCAGTCTTTATCTTTATTTAGATAAAGACTGAAAAGAGTCCTTGCAGCTCATGTACACACAGAAAAGCAAGTCTGACATATTTGATCTCTTGGTTGCAGAGGTTGACAAACTTGATCTATCCTGTATCCTTGTAGTTTATTTTTTTGCATATTCTGATAACAGTTCATGACTTCTCGCCCACAGTGAGAGGATTTATTGATTTAATGTCAGCAACTGACTGGAGGGATAAAGATGATTCTTCTCTTTAACTCCAAACGTTTTCTCTGCAGGTGGATTACAAGGCAAACGAATGGTTGATGAAAAACATGGACCCCCTGAATGAGTGTGTGGCCACCCTGCTAAACCAGTCCACTGACAAGTTTATTGGTGACCTATGGAGAGACGGTAAGCTGAGCCAAACGCCTCATTGTTTTGACTTAAAAGCTGCACATTATGTGAACTTCAGACCTTTTAGTTTAAGGACTCTGGTGTATGCTGTAAATGCTAACTGGTCACTTTTTTCAAAAGTTAGCTTGTCTCCTTTTGCTGCACATTGCAAGTCGGCAAAGACAAATTTAACTGTTTGGAAATGTGTCTAAATGCAAAGAAATTGTATTCTTGTGGAACCTAAAGACTAACTAAACCTACGCCAACTTTTTTTTATTTGAAGATAAAATGTATAAATTAGTCCCTAAGGGTCAAATCTTTTATTTCTGCGCAAATTTACATTTTTGTGTAAATTTGTTTATTCTGCAATACTTGGGCTGAAACCTGTCTCAGTGATGCCCCCATTAGGTTGGCGGGGGAAACTGCAGTTGAACTTTCTTATTGGTTACAACGATACAACTTGGTACAACGTCACATACACTCGTTTGGGTGAAAAAAACATCTGTCAGTTATTGCACAGCGATTGGTGCTTCACGAGTTCCCAATCTCTCCAATAACTCAGGAAAAAAATGGCTACATTTGTCACTAACCACTTTAAAAAAACAAATAAATAAACAAAAAAGGTGTTTTATTCTTTAATGTGTAAGGAAGAGAAAGTGAAACTTGGCATTTATTAATTTTTTTTCATGTCCTTGTGATTTTCCCAGTGGACCGCATCGTTGGCCTGGATAAGGTTGCAGGAATGTCCGACTCGGGACCCTTTAAGACCCGTAAAGGCATGTTCCGCACGGTCGGCCAGCTGTACAAGGAGCAGCTGGGGAACCTCATGACCACGCTCAGGAACACCAACCCCAACTTTGTGCGCTGCATCATCCCTAACCACGAGAAGAAGGTACGATGTTGCCGTTTTTGCAACTCTCCAGATGTTGTGGTTCGGCACAAATCCAAGTCCAGTTGTGATCTGTGATTTTCATATGTTGTCAGGCTGGTAAACTGGATGCTCACCTGGTTCTGGATCAGCTGAGTTGTAACGGAGTCTTGGAGGGAATTCGGATCTGCAGACAGGGCTTCCCCAACCGGATCGTCTTCCAGGAGTTCAGACAGAGGTGATGCTTTGTGAATTTACATTAATATTATGACTTATTTATCACTCTGTTAAATTAGATGTGTTTATTGTTTTGTTGTATAAACAGGGTTAGGCTGTGAATGTCTGTGTGATGTAGCTTAAAAATAAATTTTTTTTTTCTTACATGCTTTTTTTCTCAAAACAAATTGCAAACAAAAATATTTTCAAAAAGTGACTTATTTCAATCACTCCTTCTGTGAGGCATATTGGGTGTAATACTGGACAATATGGCATATTTGGACCAGACTAAGAATTTATATCACTAGTGATTTCAGCTTGGCAGCTCTGGGCACTGAAATCACTCTGAACTATGGAAACCCAGGGAGTACAATGGTGGAGAGGGGGGGAATCCAGATTTTTTTCAAAACTTAAATCTTCAAAACCCCTAAAATTGTCCTAATTGATCAAATCTGCTAGTATTTATTGAAATGCACATCTGAAATGGCTTCCTTGAAGACTCTGGTTATTTTTGTGTTTCAGGTATGAAATCCTCACTCCAAATGCCATCCCAAAGGGGTTCATGGATGGAAAGCAAGCCTGCGTGCTCATGGTAATGTTTTCAGCTTCAGATGTCAGCGGTTTATTAAAATTTCATCAGTTAGCTCATGCTCCATGCATCCTGATTCAAACAGATTAAAGCCTTGGAGCTGGACCCCAATCTGTACCGAATCGGCCAAAGTAAAGTGTTCTTCCGAGCTGGAGTGTTGGCCCACCTGGAGGAGGAGAGAGACATGAAGATCACTGATGTGATCATGAGTTTCCAGGCCTGGTGCAGAGGATATGTAGCCCGAAAGTAAGAAAACATTGACATTTAAACTGTAAGCTTTTGCACACTTCTGCTTTCTACTGAACAATAACTTCATGTTTCTGCTTATAATCCCAGAGCCTTCGCTAAGCGACAGCAGCAGCTGACTGCCATGAAAGTCATCCAGCGAAACTGTGCAGCTTACCTCAAACTCAGGAACTGGCATTGGTGGAGGCTTTTCACCAAGGTGAGGTCAATGGAAACAGTTCAGTACCGTCAAATATGATTCCACCAGCACAGCACCACACATCTGTGCTGGTGCTGTGCTGCACAGTCCATATTTCTCATTAGAGAAATCCGCAGCTTCACTTTATGGCCGTTTTTAAAACTCTTTTCAAATTGTGCGTCAAACATCCAAAATAAGCAGCAAATTTTGCTGGATGATGACTTGTCCCAGAAATTATTGCGATAAATGATATTGCTGGTTTTGAGACCTTCTTCAAAGTAAAATAATGCAAGTTTGCTCTCTTAAAGATCAACAAACTCTTATTTTGAATGTTTAAAATGTCTTGCAGTTCCAGTGTTGATGGTTGTTTAGAAAATTAAACACAACCACCAAAAACAATAAATTAAATGGAAACAAAAACTTTACACAACTGAAACCATAAATGAAATTGATTATGAAGCAGTTTAGTTTTTATTAGTGTCAGATAAATGTGGGAGCCAAAATGAGGCATATTAGAAAAACCCACCGCATTGTCACTTTCTTAAAGGTCCAAGATATTTTATTATTTTTATATAATTCTTTTTAGCTAAAATCACTTGGTGAAAAAAACTTTTAGCGTTGGAGGGATATCCAACGCTAAAAGTTGAAAATTGTGACCATTTTTCTTTGTAATTATAACTGCAAAAACTAATTTTCTTCCTGCTAAATAAACGATAAACTCAACTCAATATTTTAATAAAATAAGCAAAGCAATTGGATTTCCGTAAATTATTGTAGAGTTTAAACAAAGGGTCTTGTAGATTTGCCAAATTTAAAAGAAGACAACAAAACGTATCCTACATTTTCCAGATTGATCATATTTTACTAGATGTGTTTTTGTCTTTTCAGCAACAAGAAATGGATTTTGTTTTATTTCTTCGTCTGAATTTTAGCAAAAGTCACTGGATGTTTTCGGAAGCTGTTAATAAATTACATTAAATTGGAAACAAAAACCTGGATGAATACTTTGTGTTGCACCTTACATTTTGCATTTTTTTCAAATTTTTATTGTATTTTTTTAACAGCCTGCCATCAGTGAAAACCTTCAAATTTAGACTAACCTTGAATAGTAATTAAGGACCACCAAAAATTGGTCTGAGAACTGCAAATGGCCCCTGAGCCGTGTTTTGGACACCCCTGACTTGGATGTTTATTTTAGGAAGATGACAAAAAGCAAAATGAGAAATGGATACAGTTCACTTTGCTCTGAACAAGCGTGTTAGGATCAGGGCTTGGGTGTTAAAAATCCAGACATTTAAAGTGTGCAACACTAAAACTGAATTTTTATGACCCTGTATTGCGTAAACTATCAATTTTTAAATTTTCCTCTCCAGGTGAAGCCTCTGCTGCAAGTGTCTCGGCAGGAGGAGGAGATGGTGGCTAAGGAAGAGGAGCTGCTCAAGGTGAAGGAGAAACAAATCCAAGTTGAGGAGCAGCTCAAAGAATACGAGGCGAAGCAGCAACAGGTGAGTCTTTGCAATAGATTGAAGTTTATTCTTAATTCAGAAGAGCCTGTGAGCCTTTAACTGTGTCTGTCTGACTTGGCTCTGTGCAGCTGAGTGCAGAGAAGCAGGCCCTGCAGGAGCAGCTGCACGCAGAGACGGAGCTGTGCGCCGAGGCTGAAGAGATGAGATCCCGTCTGGCCGCCAAGAAGCAGGAGCTGGAGGAGATCCTGCATGACATGGAGTCCCGGCTGGAGGAAGAGGAGGAGAGGATCACCCAGATGCAAACGGAGAAGAAAAAGATGCAGCAGAACATCACGGTCAGTCGACTGGAATGCGTGCTACCACTTTATGTGTAGGGCTGCAACTAACAATTATTTTAGTTATTCTGAGAATCAATTCTAGTCTTCATGCAATATTAGAGGTACATTAAAGAAATAGAGTTCCTTTTTAAAATAAAAACATTTTATTGCCTATTCTGTAAAGTTGATCAATTGTAGCAAAAGCATCTACAGCTAAAAAATATTTCTAACATTGTGTGAAAATCTGATCTGTTTATTTTGGATCAACTGATTAATAATAGGATAGCAAAAGATGCATAACAAAACATTATTTTATTTTATTTTTTTTTTACAGAATTTGAACCAGGTGAAGCTAAAACTAAACCACTTAAAGTTCTGAATATAACAATATTTACAAAGGATTTTTTTTATTGAATCCAAAATTTATATATTTGTACAGTACTCCACTTAAGTATTGATCGATTATTAAATTGACTATAATTTCATCAGGATTAATCGTTTCAGCATTGTGTTGTTTTTTTTTGTTTTTTTTAATTCACCAATTAGTGCATATAAAACTAACAGAAATATTGGTCTGCAAAATAACAAATAACCAGTTGAATAAGAGAACGGACACCAAAAAAGGAGGTAAACGTTAAAATGGATTTTGAACAGACAAAACATAATAATCATTTCAGTCACAAATGAAATGATTGTTTGGGATACTTTTTCCCTTAATTTTGGAAGCTTTCTCATTTTTATTTTTCCTTTTGTCTGATATTTCTTGTTTTAATTAAAGTATATTGACTATTTGTGAATAGTCAATATGAATTTGTGAATTTAAGCATTAACCTTACTGCTGGTTTTGCTCATCCAGGAGTTGGAGCAGCAGCTGGATGAGGAGGAGGCAGCTAGGCAGAAGCTTCAAATGGAGAAAGTCACCACAGACGCCAAACTGAAGAAAATGGAGGAAGACATCATTCTGCTGGACGACCAGAACAGCAAGCTCAACAAGGTTTCCGACTAAACGTCTCCTTCCATGACAAAATGATTTCTTTAATCACAGAATAATGGAGACCTCTTTTTACTTGTAACTTCAGGAAAAGAAACTTCTTGAGGAGAGGATCTCTGAGTTTACCATCAATCTGGCTGAGGAGGAGGAGAAGTCAAAAAGCTTGCAGAAGCTCAAGAATAAACACGAAACCATGATCACTGATTTAGAAGGCAAGTGTTGGGATGCAAACAATTAATTTATTTGATTGTCGAATAATGGTTTATTAGATTAAAATTAGTTCCAATAGATTATCTAATAAAGTCCCGTTAGACCTTCTTCTAGTGTTGTAGTTCGGTCGCCATCCAGCAGAGGGCGCCACTGCTCATCCTTAAGCGGAGCTGGGGCGAAAAAATGGCGGCCAAATCAGAATGGGAAAGGGAAACAGTCCAAACAGAGACCGTAAAATGCACTTTATGCGATTTATTTATTTATTAAATATAAACACTCGACAAACTCCTTAAGTTATTACTTTATTAGCGCTCATTTAGCCGAACGCTACATGACGGAGCAGCGTCAGCTTCTCAACCAAATATTACTGACGTGATGACGAAAAATGTTAACATGGTGGGGGGAAACATGATGCCAATAAGTTCAGGTCGATTTCGAGGATCGTTGTGAGTTAAAAACACTTAATGGAAGAAGTTTTAATATCCTTTAAGAACAAAAACAGACAGTATTCTGTGTGAACTGCTCTCTGTTCATAAACAATTAAGTTTTTTGTTTTCTTTTCATCTGTAGCTTTTCTCTTCATCAACCTAAGAGTTACTTCTTTTGTTCTAGTTTTTATGTCCAAGTTTGATTATGTAAATACCACATTTGTTTGTTTAGCCAGTTTTTAGTACAGCTGACACAAAATTATGTTGCAACTTATTTTTTAAATTTGGCATATGATTAAGTTGGCTCTTTGTGATATGGAAAGACTCATCTCTTGATTTAAAACTCTTGGCCACTTGTCAATTAATCATGATTTGATGAAGATCAGTCAACTTTCAAATTAACTAGCCTTTCTAGTTTGAGTTTTTTTTTTTTAATTGTTAGTTGCTTTATGTTTTCAGTCTTGTTTTGTTTTTAATGATGTTCAGATCGTTTGAGGAAAGAGGAGAAAATGCGTCAGGAGCTGGAGAAAAACCGGCGTAAGCTTGAGGGAGACTCCACCGAGCTCCATGACCAGATCGCAGACCTGCAGGCCCAGATCGCCGAGCTCCGGGCTCAGCTGGCGAAGAAGGAAGAGGAACTCCTGGCTGCGTTAGCCAGGTTGGACCCTAAACTTTCATTGTAGCAAACTGTAAATCTACAGCTTTTTAAATTAAGCCTGCTTTGTCAACACCAGAATTGAGGAGGAGGCTGCGGCGAAGAACACGGCCCAGAAGAAGATCAGGGAGCTGGAGGCGCAGATCTCCGAGCTGCAGGAGGACCTGGAGCTGGAGCGGCAGGCCCGATCCAAGGCCGAGAAACAGCGCCGGGACCTGGGAGAGGAGCTGGAGGCGCTGAAGACGGAGCTGGAGGACACGCTGGACACCACAGCTGCTCACGTGGAGCTCAGGTAATCGGACAGTGTGTACACAAGCATGATTGATAGCGCTAAGGCCTGGTTCTGATTAGTTGTTTCAGACCGATCTTTGGATTTCTGTAGTAACCACCAGGAGAAGGAAGAGGAGCTTAACATTTTTCAGATTTGTCTCATGCCATGCCGTCATGAAATAGTGATGGTTTTTAAAGTGACAATAAAAAAAACCCAAAAAAACTTGCAACTTTTTTGCGATTGTGGAAATTCCCATAAAATCAAAAGACCCCTCCACACAATATATATATATATTTTTTCAAGCTAATCCATAATTGTCAGTTCATTGCCAATTCTCCGCAAAACTGGTCAAAATCATTGGAATTAAGTGACTAACTCCCACCTGCAGGTGGCAGTATTTGATGCACATGTACAGTTGTATATAAGTGCAAATATTGCACATTTTCAAACTGGCATCACAAAATCAGCATTTTTGATAGTAAAAATATCTCATACAAACAAAATCTTGGCAGGGCTGATCGATGTGAAATTATATGAAATTTTTAATTTTCAGAAGTACTTATAGATAGTTTAGACATTTTTTTTTACTTTTAAATATAAAATTTACATTTTGACACAACCGGCCATTTAAGAACATTTATCTTGATCCAAAATGAAAATGAGCTTGACCCCTGCTTCAGGGCCAAGCGTGAGAGTGAAGTCGCTCAGCTGAAGAAGACTCTGGAGGACGAAGCAAAGACTCACGAACAGCAGATGGCCGACATGAGGCAAAAACACAACCAGGCGTTTGAAGAGCTTAACGAACAACTGGACCAGGCCAAGAAGGTAAGAATCACAGCGGCCCGAGAAGGAAAGCTCCCACCAAACGACCTCAGTAACCTGAGTAGCCTCCTCCCCTCTGCAGAACAAGATGTCGATGGAGAAAGCCAAGCAGGCCCTGGAGAGCGAGTGGAACGAGCTGAAGATCGAGATGAAGAATCTGACCCAAAGCAAAGGCGACTCTGAACACCGACGCAAGAAGGCCGAGGCGCAAGTCCAGGAGCTGCAGATCAAATTTGGAGAAAGTGAGCGACAGAGGCAGGAACTCGCCGATAAGATGACTAAGATACAGGTATGAGTTGAGATGGATCCATTAAAAGAGCGAGATATTTACTAGAAGTAGGTTAAACCAAAGGTTTATATATTACCAAATAAAATTTTCCACCACAATCCCCTCTTCTGATAAGAGAATATGCAATATTTTCATATTAATCCCATACATTTTTATTTAATCTTAACAGTTTTGGTTTTTTGTAGCAGCAGTGACTTTTCCTTCTTGTCAAACTTTTCCATTTCAAGCTAAGTTAGCTTCAGGAACAAAGCAACTTAATAAATTTCCCCTCGGTGGGACAATAAAGGCAATTTCTGTCTGTTATTGACATCTTCAATAAGTTATTTTGACTTGTACTTTACAATACTAATTGAAAAACGTATTTTTTTTCTCATGTTCCCTCTAACTTTCTGTTGTCTCCAATTGAAAAACACTTGGTTAAATTAATGTGCACTTCAAAAAAAAATTTTAATCAGAAAAAGTGATTTTTAACGTTTTTAATTCCTTGCAGACTGAGCTGGACAGCGTCAACGGGCATCTGAGTGCAGCTGAGGGCAAAAACATCAAATCCAACAAGGACCTTTCTGCAGTGGAGTCTCAGCTGCAGGACACTCAGGTACGGCTACTGCTTGAGTTCCTGAAAACGTGTTTCTAAGGTCTGACTTCTCATTTAAAGCATCATTAAGCTGTGGGGGTGGAAAAATCCTGTTTTTAATTTCCAAAAACAAAAATGGTTTGACTACCTGGATAAAGGTTTGCTAAGGGTTAAATTTTGGGGGGAAAAAATCCCATCACTGTTTTATTTAAATATACTTTTAATGAGATGCCATAGAAAATACTGGGTTGCTGTGTACTTCCTGTCAGATGGCTGCAAGAAGGCAATACTTTTGTTGCTTAGCAGACAAACTTGGCAAATCTTAGCCTGGTGCTGATGGTACTGTTATCATTTAGTGTTTTTTTCTCTTCTACCCTTGTTTTGAACTTGAAAATGTATTTATCTCCTCTCTCTAGAAGATAGAAAGTCCATAAAAGAAACTCAAAAGTTTCACCCATCTTCAGTTTTCTGAACTTGTGATTTTTAATTTTCTGAACTCCAGGAGCTTCTCCAAGAGGAAACTCGACAGAAACTCTCCCTCACCTCCCGCCTGAAGCAGCTGGAGGACGAGCAGAATAATCTGCGGGAGACGCTGGAGGAAGAGGAGGAGAGCAAGAAGAACGTGGAGAGGCAGGTTGCCTCTCTGCAGACCCAGGTTTGTCCACAGAGCCGCTCCATCATGATCTTGATCCAAAGTACAGAAGATACGACGGTGTATAAGGGCCATTGTAGAAAAAGTCAGTATTCTGCAAAAAAAAGTTTTAATTTTTTGCTTTTATTTTTTTCAGTTGCACTAATTCTCTTTCTACAGAGGCATATTGTAGGTAGAAGAGTAGATTTCTGCCAAAATGTTTAGGAATTGAGATTAATTTTACATATTTACTACAAGAAACTTGGAAATTTCTGAGCTCAGTCAAAAATGTTTGACTTTTCAAGCTCAGAAATTGTAAAATTTTATCTAAAAACAAATTTAACGTTTGGCTTTTGTAGCTCAGAAGTTTTTATTTATTTTAGAAACAAAATATTCTAGAAAATTTCTGAGATTATTCAGACTTTTTTTTGTTGCAGAATTCTGACTTTAATTTTCTGAGCTCAAAAGTCAGAATTTTAAGTCTTTTCCTTATTGGTGGCCCTAATCCTTCTGTACAAATGGCTTAGAACTTACCACAATTTTTTCTTATTCTTTAGCTGGCAGAGATGAAGAAGAAGGTGGAACAAGAGGCCATTTTGCTGGATGGAGCTGAGGAAAGTCGCAAGAAGCTCCAGAGGGAGATGGACAACATCGTTCAGCAGCTGGAGGAGAAGACGTCCACCTACGACAAACTAGACAAGACGAAGACCCGTCTGCAGCAGGAGCTGGACGATCTGCTGGTGGACCAGGACCATCTGAGGCAGATAGTCTCCAACCTGGAGAAGAAGCAGAAGAAGTTTGACCAGGTAATGTGTCTAGTGAGGCTTTATGAGCAAAATTTACAGTTGACTGGAAGAAAAAACCTCTTCAAGTAAACTTTACAAAAGGTAGAAAATGGATAAAGGCAGAAACTAAAACATTTAAAGAGTAACTTACACTAACACATTTAGACAGTTTAACAGCAAAAAAAGTTGATTTGGAGCTTAGTTGCATTTTAAGAATGGGGAAAAACATATTTTACACAACATCCATAATTTAATTAAAAAAATAAAAAACACACTTTGACACTCCACAGAACAGCTGGATTTGTACTTAGATTAAATCACACATAGATGGTGACTTTTGAGGATATTTCTGAAAATGGTTGTACTGGATTTCATTTTGGGTGTCTGAGTAAAGGAGGGTGAATAAAAAGGGATAAGTATTTTAAAAAATAATTTAAACATCCTTCCAATTCTTCTTGCTGTTTAGATGTTGGCAGAGGAGAAAGCCATCTCCACTCGGTACGCTGAGGAGCGTGACAAAGCCGAGGCTGAAGCCAGGGAGAAGGAGACGCGAGCGCTCAACCTGGCCCGCGAGCTCGACACCATGACGGGCCTGAAGGGCGAGCTGGACCGCGCAAACAAGCTCCTGAAAGCCGAAATGGAAGACCTGGTCTCCTCCAAGGATGATGTCGGCAAGAACGTAAGTTCAGCTGGCTCTGCAAACTTCTGCAACTACGTTTCTCATCGAGGTTGGAGCTCACTGGCAACAATGTGCAGGTCCATGAGCTGGAGAAGTCGAAACGCGCCATGGAGCAGCAGCTAGAGGAGATGAAGCTTCAGCTGGAGGAGCTGGAGGACGAGCTGCAGCTCACAGAGGACGCTAAGCTGCGACTGGAGGTCAACATGCAGGCCCTGAAGGCCCAGTTTGAACGAGACCTGCAGGGCAGAGATGAGCAGGGAGAGGAGAGGAGGAAACAACTTGCTAAACAGGTACAACCATGAGATTTCAGCTGTAAACATCTTTAAAATGTAGATACAAGCATAAAACTTCATCCTTCAAGTCATGTCTCTTTTTCATATTTCCCATTAGCCACTTGAATGTCAGGATGACTATTACGTTTGTGTTACAAACGTAATCGCTACAAACTACTTACAGTTAAAGTATTTTTGACTGCAAAAATAGAGAATGTAGCTTGTCGTCTTCATAAAGAGACCAATCTTTTGCATGTACTCCAAATTATTCAAGAACAGCAGCTGATTTAATTTGGTTATACCTTTTCTGCTGTTTTTGGTGACTTTGGTACCACCAGTTAAGGGGTTAATGTTTAGTGCAAAATTTTTGCGTTTAGTGGTTTAGCACTTGATTCCACAAATTTTTCTGTTTAGCAATTTAGCATTAGCAGAGCTAAGAATCATTAACAAATAGGTGGTTACTGATCCACTGGTGGCAATTACTGCCATTTTTAGTGCAAACATATATTCTCAATTATATCCGTGGCGGCCATTTTGAAAAATCTCCATCAGAAAAAGAAAACGTATGTGCTTATCATTTGCCACCAAATACATTCATCTAATTGGAAATTTTAGTGGAAAACATAATTTATAACCTTGGCAGCCATCTTGAAATGGCTGCCATGTTTATATTTGCTGATAAACAAATTATCAGCAAATGTTTTCTATGTGTCTAATTATGTATGATATGAATTTTGGCTAATTTAGTGCAAAAATTAACTTTCCTTGATGACCATGGCGGCCATCTTGAATTGAATTTTTCAGGTCCTAATTTATGCCCAGTTTGGATCTCGTATCTACATGTGAAAGATTTTGATGAAATATTTAATAATCTGTTTGCGTTTTGATTAAAACCTGTTTTGCTCTTCGAGGTGCGTGAGATGGAATTGGAGCTGGAGGACGAACGCAGGCAGCGTTCCCATGCTCTCGCTGCCAAGAAGAAACTCGAGCTGGACCTGGCGGACCTGGGAGCTCAGATTGACCAGGCCAACAAAGGACGCGATGACGCTCTGAAGCAGCTGAAGAAGCTGCAGGTAGGCGATGTAGAAAAGTCTGAGCTGGAAATGGATAAATTGACGATCTGCGATTGGTTTGCGTATTGACATGGTTCTCTTTAGGCCCAAGTGAAAGATCTGCTGAGGGAGTTGGAGGAACTCCGTTTGGCCAGAGACGAGGCCGTCAACCAGGCCAAAGAGACGGAGAAGAAGCTGAAGTCCATGGAGGCCGACGCCCTGCGCTTCCAGGAGGTACGAGTCATAAATGACAATCCTGACCTGAAAATTAAACACAATTTAACAAAGTATTCACACCCATGAGCTTTTTCACATTTTATATGGTAGATGAACAACAAATAAAATGGTAGATATCCTATTTATTCAGTGTCAAAACTGATGCACTGAAAAAACATAAAATATTAAGTATTTGTGTGCAATTATCTTATTTCAAGTAACTTTTCAGAACAATTATAGTAGCTTGATTTAAGTTTATAATTCAAAGACATTTTGGCTTAAAATATGGAAAACGTTTTTTCTTCCACTGGCAGATTATTTCACTTATGGTACTTTTTCATCAACTTTAAGGAATTATTTACTTTAAACAAGTTAATATATTGGGCTGAAGTTACTTGTAAGTTAGTCTTTTGCCTTATTTCAAGTTTGGTCAGACATTAGCGTTAATGTCTCGAAGACCAAAAATACTTTACATGTTTTTTTTGTTTTGTTTTGTATTTTTTATTTTTTTTTCATAAAAATGAAACATGACTTTCCTAATATGTTTAGCTGCTCTTGAATCAAACCTTTACTTAATCCTCCTTGGGAAATTTTTAAGGTTATTTTAAATGGGATTTTTATTGCCTATAATTTTAGACTCGTAAAAGTTTTCTACATGTTTTAAAGTAAAGGATGTCCTTTAAATATATAGAGACTGGCTAAGTTTATAATTTTTTTTAATTTTTTTTTTACACAATAGGATGGTTTTACAGAAACTACTAATTTTAAAAGAATAAATCTGTATTTTGCTTTTCTGGAATAAGTAAGTGAGCATGATGTTTATAAACAGGTTTCTTTAAACAAAGCTAAACTATCAAACTTTAATATACAAAATAAGAAGATGCAGTCCGTATTTTTTGTTTGCATTTTTAAAAATTATTTGACAAAATGGTTTACAGATGGTGCTTTAAACAATCAGCTAAGGCTGCATTATCAGAAAAATGTAATTTGTGATACGGTTGCTAAAAGTTGCAATGCCACCAAAGATTTCCAAATACTGAACCGTTCTAATTTTATGCATTGTTTTTTTTTAAACTTTGGGTTGTTTTTTTTTAAGAGATTTTTATACATGACAAAACATAACATAACATAAGAGGAAAAAAAAGAGAGAATCATAAAAAAAAACAAAAAACACATGGACAGTGAACATTATTCAGAACAGAACAGAGGTTGCCAAGGGAGGGGGGACAGCAGTACATCACAAAAAAACTGAAACAGACAGATTATTGGATCACAGGGTACAAAATATGTAAATTTCCATGAAGAGTCATACAGAGGGGAATTTTTATCCAGAAGGACCAAGTCCAGCCATAACACACAGCACTAAACCCCAATTACCACCCTGAGTAATAAGCTAATAATACTCAACTTACTTTCGAATTCCTATATGTTAACCATTTCAACCAATATTTTTGAATTTTGTTTTCCTGGAGTCTTATGGAGAAGGTAAGCGTTTCCATTTCACAAATTTCTTCAACAGTGGCTGACCAGTCACACAGTTTCGGAGGGATCCTAACAAGCCACTTTCTTGTTATTGATTTCTTTCCAGCAATGAGTAATATTTTTAGAAGGTACTTATCGTCAGTACTGAGTTCACTTGGTAAATTGCTTAGATATATAGTTTTAAAATCCTGCACAATTTCAAAACCAAGAATTCCCCTTATCTCTTTGCTACCTTTAGCCAAAAGGAGTAAATTAATGGGCAACCCCAGAAAATATGAAAGTGGTCAGCCATTGTTACATTGTCTCCAACAGTGGCCAGATTATACTCTGCCGGTCTGAGAAAATGTTCGTTTGGGTGTTGTAAAAAACCTAACTATATTCTTCCATGAAAATTCCCTCCATTGTCCCGAGCTAGTGGTAGTAGAGTTTGTTTGGCAAATGTTTAACCACTCATCCTCCATCAGCGTTATTTTTGCTTCCTTTTCCAAAAAATTTTTAACATAGAGTGTAGATATTTTTCTATTATTTTCTAAGCACACATATGTTCTGGACAGCCTCTTCTTATAAGAATTACCTTTATAAGCATCGATAAAGGTATTAATAATGTCTTGATCATTTTTTTCTAGTATTTTAATATTCTTGTTAAAATGGTGCCTGAGCTGCAAGTATCTGAAAAAGTCCCGTTTGTCAAGATCAAATTTTTCCTGCATTTGTTGGAAACTTTCCAGATCAGCCCCAGAAGAAATCACGCAGTATGATGTAATGCCTTTTCTGGTTAGTTGATTGAATCTTGAATCAAGTTGTGCTGGTATAAGGTCCCTATCGTGCTCAATTCATCTCAATAACCTAGTTTTCCTTTCTAAAAGTGGGTCTCGAAACTCCCTAAACCAGATGTTGAGAGGGACTTTTGTGGAAACACACAACTCATCGGCATATCTAGTCTTGAGGTGTTTGTCCCCCAGCAGAGCCTGCAGAGGGATGTCAATTTGACTTAGTTCTAGTTCTTTCCATTTTGCCTCATATCCCTCTTCACACCAATGAACCGCAAATTGCAGTTGAGCTGCTTTGTAATAACTTTCCAAACATGGGAGTGACATTCCCCCTTTATCTCTTGGTA
>CAEGAG010120930.1:0-19454 GCA_903067065.1 Brachyrhaphis terrabensis | reverse complement strand
GTTTTTTGCACCAAAGACTTAATATAATAAACACGTTTTATTATTACAAAACACAGCAAACTAATGGTGGTAGAGGGTCGCACTGGGTTAACTTGGGAAATCTCATCTGTCCGTGTATCAATCAACTCCAAGCCATTTCTTTGTTCTGTCACAATTATCGATTTATTCCATTTTGATTATCATGCTCCAGACTTTGCAAGGACTGACCACCCCGCTGACCGCTTCCTCATACACACAAAGCCAGCAGTCAGTAACCTTCCCATTCATACTTGATGACGTCACGCCCACATCGACACACCCACCACCCGGGTGTCAAAGCCTCGTGCTCCTGTCATATCAATAACTACTTATTTCATTCATATGGCTCTTACAGAACCTGAGTGAAAAGGTGTTTATTATTATTAACTCTTTGGTGCAAAACACTGATTGAAAATCAATTTATTTACTGCATGTACTGTAAATTTACTATTTAATATTTAACTGGGTCTGTTAAGATGTTTTTGATTGAAATAACTTTTGATTTTAGTACGTGACCACTTAATGCTGCACATTCAAAGAATGACTGTTTGCAGTTCTTTATAATCCATAAAATGTTTAGAAAATCTGCTGTGCATAATAATTTGGAACAGTGCATTTTGCCTATACCACATTATTCACTATCCACTTAATTGGTGACTGCTGATGTCAGAGCTTGTAGTCCACCTGACCCGTGTGTGAGGGCGAGGGGTGCGTGTGTGTTGATAACTACAGGGAAAAAAGGTCCTTCAGACCTTCTTCAGCAGCTTCCCCCGTTAGCACCTGCAGAAAAAAAAAAATTTGAAGCCGCCACTGCATGCATCTTAAAGCTGCTTGCGATCCGCCAGTAAAGAAAAGAAGACGACGAAGAAGAAGATGATGATGATGATACGCGTGTGGCAAAGAAAATAAAGCGATGTTAGAACACGGAAAACGGCTTCTTGGGTTTTCTTCAAGTAACACAACAGAAACCTCCTCCGTGTACTCCAGCAACCATTTGAATCACATCAAGCAACAAGCAGAGCAGCAGCTTTTAATCTGAAATGTTGTACCGGAAGTATTCCCGCTGACGTTTAGGGGTGATGACGACTTTTTCAGGTGTGTGTTGCTGTCGTCATGGGGCTGGTTTACTCGGAGGTAAGTTGAAACCGTTCACCTTTTGTCCCGAAATGATCCTCCAGTTCGTTTATTTCTCATATTTTATTCTGAGACGACCGAAGATCAGTTCCGTTCAGACTGCGCGCCGCGCGCCGCCTGAGTTCCGTCTGGTTCACAGGTGTTGCGGTCGGATAGGAACACCTTCCTGTCAGTCCAGGTGTTACACTAAAATCTGTGATCCATCATTTTCTGTGACAGCAGGGGGCAGTAGCGTGCAATTGTTCTTGAAGACCAGAGAGAAGAAGAGTAATTACGTAATCTGCGTAAATACTGTGAAGTCTCACGTATAAAAGAGTGCGCAGCTTTCATTCTTTAAAAAACTGTCGTAAGGACAAATTTAGAAAAGTGCGGCGCACAAAAACATTATGATATATAAAGCCTTGTGGACGCACTGCGCACCTTTCCTTTATAAATCCCAATTTGCGGGAAATGGAGCGCACCTGCTGGTCCGTACTGTCACCACCTTTAACTACATTGGTATAAATACCCAGAAGGCTGTCACCGCTTGAAGCAATAACCATGGCAACGGTCCTGAATAATAATTATTAAATATTTTTATTTAAAAGGTGTTTTCAAGGCACATAAAGCCACCTCACTAAAATTAAAAAATACATTTTAAAGAAAAAATTCCAAATAGATAAAAAGAAAATAAAGAGATCCAGGTGGAAATGCCTGTTTGAACAGCGGAACGTTCAGCCAGAATTTAAAGAAAGACAGCGTGTCATTGAGTCCTTTGCACAGTGGCGGCGCCAAAGGGGGTGCAAAGGGGTTCTATAGCCCCCCTTGGAAAAGTCATAGCACCCCCAGAAAATGTTAGATTTGTTTTGGGTTTTTAAAAAAATCTGATTTAACATTACTTATATGTAGTTGTTGTGGCATTTTCTTCAAAAGACACAAAATAGAAACAAATTATTATATATAGAGTTAAAAAAGGGTTTCTTTAAGCACACGGTTCCAACGTTCCACGGCGCCGTTAGTTTGAGGATAATATAGAGACCCTCCTATGTGTGACGTCTCTCACTATTAGGAAATTTGCAAACTCGCTTGATGTGAATTGTGTTCCATTATCACTTATATGACCTCTGTAGGATTTCCAAACCTGGAAAACAATGTGGATAGGAACATGGTGATTGCTGTGCTGGTAGTGGCAGGAGTGAAAGTGACCTCTGGCCACTTTGTGTAATAGTCAACGAGCGTTATAGCATAACCCAGGTTCCTAGCTTAAATGGACCCACAATGTCGATTCCTATTTTCTGCCATGGGCCATCGGGCAGGGGAACTGGATGCAGAGGTGCAACATGTTTTAGCGCTTTTGTCATTCATCTGGTATGTCACACATGCACTGATGCTGTCCTGCACACACACGTCCAAGCTTGGCCCCCAGTAAAAGTCTCACAGCCTCTGTTTAGTCTGGACGAATTTGTTCCCATTTTATAAGTGGAAACATATTATTTCAGGTGGCTAAAATATTTGGTTCCCCCCTCATAACTTTGGCACATAGAGAGAAAATGTTTTCAAATTCTTAGTATTTTAGGTAATTCAAATTTTTTGTCTGACCCCATATTAAACTTCTCCCTTGCCTTTTCCTTCTGCCACTCACCCCTTCAGCCAGCCTGTCAGGCAGCCTATGACGGAGACCTCCATCAGCTTAATACCATTCTGAAGAAGGACCCAACCATGCTGGATGTTCAGGACCAACACACTGGGGACAAGCCCCTCATTGCTGCTTGCCGTCATGGTAACCTGAAAGTGGTGAAGCATCTGGTTGACAACAAGGCAAATACCCAGCTTTCCAATAAGGTGTGCCCTCATAATGAAGTCAAAAAGCTAGAATACTATCAGCTGTGCTGACTCTGTGTCAATGTGTCCCTCAGAAACAGAGGACATGTCTTCACTATGTGTCTAAGAGGACTCTGTCTCTTTTGGAATACCTGATGATCACCATCCTGATGCCTATTCTGCTGCTGGGATACGTCCTCATGGTAAAAACCAATTAGCACCTTACCTGCAAGACATAGTACAGTGTTGCTTTATAATGTTTAAATTAGCTTTTCATACAAACACAATGGGAAGCTTATACAATTCGATCACATTGTACAGTCCATCTCTTGATGACTACTTCTCAGTGCAATGCTGGGAAAAACTTTGTGAAAGCGTTAATAGAGGAGCGATATTGTGATGACGTCCTGAAGTTGAGGTGTCAGAAAAGTAGAAATTTCTTAAAGAGATAGGTCCAATTTCAAGGCACTAAATTGCAAAGTCAAATTTCTTCTAATTCGTATTTGATATGGAGCCTTTTTATAACAACCAAAGGATAACAGAGTTACTTTATTGTGCTATAAAATGGCACCATTTACCTAGAAAATACATAGTACTGCCCCTGTAAGTCTTGTTAGCAGAGTTGGGCTTAGTTGGTTCACAACCAAGAAGCCAGGCTGAGAGTAGCTATCTCGAGACAGATTAAGCTAATAATTCAGAGGGTAGTCTGCTTATGAACAAAGGTGGATGCAGGCACAGCTTGGTTTGGTGATGAGGTGTTGCCTGGTTCAGTCAGTGAAGTTAGGGAGACAATGCTCACCAAACTGAGGCTTGTCAAATTTCAACCAGAGGTAATTTTACCAAAATTGAACAAAACATTTGATAGCTGATTAAGTAGCTCAACACACAAAAAGCGTTCCCCAGTTCCCATGCAGCTTCACTTCGTCATGTTACTGTAACTGGCCAGTTGAGAATATTAGGGCTCTGTGCTCCTGACTTTTTTACTACATCATGTCTGACCTCTGCAGCTATTTGTGTTCTTTCTCTGTTTCTCTGTTTCTGTTGCAGCTGCAGAAACAGAGAAAGAGTGTGGCACTAATGGATATCGTGCTGAGCAGCAGTGTTAATGTCAGCACCGTTGACTATGTGAGTGAAACTCCAAAAAGGAGGAGAGATGATAAATATCAGATTTCAGATTCTTTCTGATCACTGTCCTGACAACAATGTCTTTTCTGCTGTAGAAAGGAAACACAGCGCTGCACTATGTCTGTCAGAGGAAAAATCACCATCTGGTTCCGCTGTTGTTGAAACAGAATGCCAAAACTGACATCAGAAATAAAGTATGTCCACAACTGCACCATAAACAAACATGATGTTAAGATTCCTTTACATTGTGGCAGAATGTTTAGTGATAGGAAGTTCAGTTCTTTTCAGAAAGCCGGTTCTTCTGGCTCGGCTCCCAGAGTAGAGCTGGCTCTTCGGTTCTCAAGCGACTCTTCATTTATTATCATCTGCAATCCCATATTTTAGCGTAACTTGGCAAATAGCAATGTTTTGTATAATAATCCTTGTGCATTCAATACTCCCTCTAAGAGAAGCTTTATACTTGCTTAATTTTATGTACCATAAATTCCGGACTATAAGCTGCTATTTTTTCCCCACACTTTGAACACTGCGACCGCACTAAGGTGTGGCTAATGCGTGTTTTTTTTTTTTATGCCGGTAAAATGCGAAATTCTGTTCCCCTGTAAAAATCTGTGGAGCGACACAGATGGCTTAGTCTTCAAATGCTTTATCAAATTTAAAGATGCATTTTCCGCAAAAATTTATATCTGTATCCTGACCCAAAATCTGCTCTGGGGGGACCAGAACTATTTGCCTAACGGTGGCTCAGGCTTCTGGCACATTTAGCCTGAAGTAGAAAGCCTACTTCAGGCTAATGTGCCAGAATGTGCAATCAAGTTGTGTTGGTCTACATATTGTAGTTTAAACAGAGGAGTAGCCAGCTGACTGTTGAGGAAGGAAAGAAATTAAAGTGCAGATGTCTGTTAGAGTCTAACAAGCGCAGTAAATGCGCACGCAGCTCCATCGTTCCAATTAATCACATATCAGATGACAAACACCAAATAGACAATACATAGTTACACTGCTTACGTTAATGGTGGTCTAAAAACAAAACCAGTACAAACTTAACTGAAACTAGAAAGTGTGTATTTCCTATGAAAATGCAGGTGTGAATGCTGAATGCTCAATGCTGAATGCTTTCGGTGAAAATGGCAAAACCCTTTGAAGCCAACTGCTGACGACTTGCAGAAAGGTAAGTTATAAGTTCATGCAGTGTGAAAAACCCAGGTAAGAGCCAAAATTAACTAAAGAGCTAAAACTAGCTAAATTACTAATGACAGCATCTAGGATACCACTAGCATGCTGGGTTACAGTAATATATTCCATGCAATGTAAGCAATATATATAAAAAAAACAAACTAATTTAAAAAAGTTTTTTTTTACATAAAATTTAAAAAAGACAGAAATGTTCACCTATTCCTTCTGATAAAAACGGTGGGTGAATGAAATCCAAACCTTTTATGGTTCCTTACCTTTCATTTGTTTGGAGGCATCATTTAGAATGATGACTATAAAAAGTATGCCACATGCAGTGCAAAAAAAAAAAAAACAACGTCAAAAGCTCAAATTATTCCCAAGTGTTAAACAGCATAAAAGCTGTTAAACTGTCCAACTTCAAAATGACCACTGTCTTGTTTCCTCCATGACAGCTCCAAATCTGAATGATTGATTGCAATTAATAGGCAGGACATAAAACATCCACTGTGAAACACAACGGACATTTTATATTGTAATTCTCAATTCTGCCACAGGATCGAGCGGATCCATAAACAGTTGAATGTTATAAAAAGTATGAAGGCTATGAATGCCAAGAGATATAGCCAGCATTAGCAGAGCAAGCTGAATAGTATAAAAGTTGGATGGTGAAAATAGCACAAAGTATGCAGGAGAAGAAGCGTGGCGAAATTTAGGGAGAAACCAGAAAAGTGGAACTCAATAGTGTGAATGTCTGTTTCTGCAATGTTAAGTTGTTTATTGGCCGTTAGCACAGCTGCAGCAAACCACCAATCTTGAACTTGTGCATGCTGTGTGGGTGTGTGTGTGAAGAGCACGTACACGAGCATAATAGACATTCCTCGTGGCTCTGATTGGTTGTTTCGGATCACTCTGGGAGCAGTATATTTCTGCAGACGGCAGTAGGATTGGCAGGCAGAGGATTATTTGTCTAATATACTGGCAGTACATAGTGATAGTTTTAACAAATATGAAAGAAGACACACACGCACCCCCACCCACACACACACAGATCAAATGAATATAACATTTGATCTGTTTAATATCTGTATCTTGTTTTCCAGGATGGAGAAACTCCGCTGGACATCGCCAACCGGCTGAAGTTCACAAACATTGTTAATATGCTGAGGAAGACAAACTGAACTGATGGACACCCAACAGCATCATCATTGGAGCGCAGACTGATCCATGATGCTGAAGAAGAGACACTGATCCCAAACTCTGTGCTAAACTAGGCTAACACTTGGTGTTTTAAGCTAGAAGGAGGTTTCTGTTTTAGGCTAGCTAGGCTAACATTACTGTACTAAGCTGGGTAAATTCTTTCTGTGCTGTGTTAGGGCCAGGCTTCCTGTTAGTAAGCTAGGTTAATATTTTTTGTATTAAATTAAGCTAAATGTTTCTGTTCAAAAACAGGCTAATGGGATCGTTGTGCTTTCTTTCTTCTTGGATGGTGGGGACAATGGTAGGAGATTGTTCAGCATTCCTATTCTGTCCACTTCTGTGGTGTCCTTGGGAAGGGCACTTCACATATCTGGTGGTGGTCAGAGGGCTCAGTGGCGTCACTGCATGGCAGCCTCACCTTTGTTAGGGCAGCTGTGGCATTCATCAGCATGTGTGCGTGAATGGGTGAATGACAGAATGTAGTGTGAAGTGCTATCGGGTACTCTGGATTTAATAAAGCACTATGCAAGTACAGGCCATTTATCATTTGGATGTTGCATTTCCTCAGAAAAAAACACGTCAGACAGTTTATATCTTCTTAAACCAGAAGCCATCTCTTGGTATCATAACCTTCATACTTTTTATAATCTTCAACTATTTTTAGAGGCACAAATAGTGTAAAATATCTACTGGTGACCAGTTATAAGATATTAGCAGCCTGCATTTTTAAACGTACCTAGCTTCAAAGCAAATAATAAGTAAAAGTAAAAAAAAAAACAAATAATAAATCCCAGTATTTTTCGATGAACAACTAGAATGGAGTTTTCCAGTTCTGAGTTTTGAGACAAATGTCAGGGTGTATAACCTAGAGCAAATGTTTCCATCTGTAGGATGAAATACTTAAAACTCTGTAAATCCTTTTAGGTTAAAAGCTGTTCTTATTGTCTACCATCAGTTATTATCATAGATGCTGAGATAGACTAGTGGTTAATGTCTTTGCGCCACTAACTAAAAACCCTAAAACAATCAAACATTAGTTCCACTAGCAACAAATTTTTGGTCAAAGCTAATGCTCAAGTTGATATTCACCAGGTGTCAATTACACAACATGTGCTACAACATAGTATATCACTTCAACAGGGTCAAATTTGTCTTCACATGCCTACTTTCATTGACTGTGATTTAGAAAATGATTTTTTTGGAACAGACCTTTTACTCGTGATTCCAGTTATTCAATTATTGAGTGTTGCTAAGTCTGTTGTTGACTGCCTGATTAAACACAGTAGGGCTTCAATCAGAAAGCACGAAGGACATCAGTTGATGTTATACTGGCTTTAGCACAACTACAGGCTTTAGATCTACAGCGATGCATTCTGGGTAGAAAATAATCATTTGCTGCACAGTGTTACAGAGTATTTGTTATGGGGTTGTTATGCCATAATATTCTGGAATGATATGACAAACATTTTTCATAGAAAAAATAACAAATAATGCTGGGTTTCTTTGTAATGGAAAATGTGACCATTCCAAATAAACATACATAACTTTCAGATGTTGCCTTTTTTTTATTCACTTTTTACAGTAAATATTATATTCATTCCTCCAAGCACCAGCAACAAAAACCAAATTTCTTAAATATATATATATATATATAATTGGGGGTATCAAATATTTTCCAGGCACAGTGTGCCATTTTGTACCCTGTGCCAATTTCACAATCAAGAAATTGTCACCTTCAGTTTTTATGAAAATGCTGTATATACTGAAAATAACATAAAATAAATTTGACTTTGCATCATGGCTGTATCTGACATCTTGAAATTGGTATCTGTTTTCTTTGAAAGACTTCTCTAACGCTGCTTCTTCAAGACATGCTCACAACAATGTTTCTTCATGATGCTATTTACAACCATTTTAAAGAGCATTGGACTGAGAAGTAGTTTATTATGATAAGCAGATGCATAGTTCCAGCACGTGTTTGCTAAGCACCTGGTAGAACTGATATTTAGAGTGTGAGGGTAGAGCAGGAGTCAGCTGATGGTAGAGGAAGAGGAGAAGCTGAGTAACAAATAATCATGAAGAGCAAAACAAAAAGGTGAACTAAGAAATAACTGATTAATAAAAAGAGGAACAGCAAAAACCTTAAACACAAAACCAAAGCCAAAAACCAAGAGTCTTGACAACAACTGATTAATACAATGAGTGTTTTTCCAACAAGTCACCAAAGAGGAGAAATATTAAACAAAGTTTTACCTTTTGGGAGGATGTGTGACATATAGAAAATGTATTGTTGTGTGGTGCTGAATGACTACTAATAGATCAAATACACCAAGAAAGAAGATTATTTTAGGATACTACAGGATCACCACTCATCTGTGCACCCACCCCTCAAATCCACATCCACTATATATATCCCATGAAAGGATCCCAGATGTTTTGAAATTCTGACAGTTTCCCTTTTATAATGTAAGTAATCTTTTCCATCCTGCGATAGACTGGCGACCTGTCCAGGGTGACCCCGCCTCTCGCCCGGAATGGAGCTGGAGAGGCACCAGCACCTCCCGGCCCCACTAGGGACAAGGGTGTAAAGAAAATGGATGGATGGATCTTTTCCATTGTGGATACTTCATTAATCCAGTTAATAAATTTTGGTGAAACTATGACTTTGAAAAATAAAAACCCACAATTTTTTTTTCTATAACAGGCTAAATAAACCAAATAATTACTGTTACTTTTTCACAGTGTAACTTTAGAAACAGTTCCCCATAATTCAGCTCTTTAATGGCTGTTGAATAATGGAGACTAAGTGGTTGGTTTATTGCGAACGACTATTAACAGCAGTCATGAATAAAGAAATCTGCAAAACCACACTGATTCATTATTTACTGCGCAACACTTGTCCAAAATAAATACAAAGATGTACCATGAAACAGTGATAAGTTTTATTTCAAAGTTTATCACAAGCATCAAGATTTTTGCTGTTTTTGAGCAGATTACAATACAACACAGATATCTCGGTAGTTCTCAGTGTGAAGTCTTTTAAGTTGCATGTTGGAAATTAAAATAGGAAATCAGAGCAAAAGCTGCAGGGTCTATAGCTAGAGATTATGAACCTCTCAGTTTCACTTCAGTGTTTTCAAACTTAGCAAATCCACAACCAGGATATGTTCAATTTTATGTTAATGGATCACTCTGATTATAAAGCAGTTCAGCTTTTGTCCTCAGCTTTTCTGAAGAAAGCTGAGAACAAATTTTATTACATTTCCAAAGTTTGAATAAATGTGTGTCAGGTTCAGTCTGGATCAAAAGGCTGGTCAGAACCAGCAGACATGTCAAACAGAACCTCTAAAGTTCAGAACTTTACCTACATATTCAGGGCTGCTCATAAATCAGATTTGATTATGGTTCTGAGCTGAAATCTGAAATAAATCATTCAGATTTGGATCACTTAATACCTTCAATTTATACTGCATTCAAGTTTCACTAGAACCAAAGTAGGGAGCTCAGATTCATTTAATCTGTTTAGATTGAACCCAAGTTCAACGAGAATTTCAGAGTTTAAGGTTTTTCTTTCTGGTAAGGTTTGTTTCTGCGGAACATTGGAAATCTAGGTAATCTGGGTGATGTTCTAACATTTAAAGATCGTTTTGTGATATTTTGGCATGTTGAAATTAAGCCCAAAACTCATCTGTCTTTAATCAGCTAACTGCTAGTTGAATACAAGAAGTTCAGTTTGGACTTTAATGATACCTAGACGGAGCTAGGTAAACTGATCATTTACCAGAAAACTAAACTTTGCTTGTTGTTCTGTGGTTCTAGAGCAGGGGTGGGCGACTCCAGGCCTCGAGGGCCGGTCTCCTGCAACTTTTAGATGTGTCTCTACTTTAACACATCTGAGTCAAATAATGAGGTCATTAGCAGGACTCTGGATAACTTCACTGCACTTATGAGGTGATTCAGCTGTTGGATTCAGGTGTGTTGAACCAGGGAGACATCTAAGAGTTGTAGGAGACTGGCCCTCGAGGACCAGGATTGCCCAGCCCTGTTCTAGAGCCATGAACCTAGTCCCACGTCAGAGACTAAAGAACATATAACAGCTACAGTATGTGTTGGAAGAACTGTAGATACGAGTTAAAACATATCTGAACTCAAATTGAGACAATCTGCTGCTGTTTTTAAAAAAAAAAAAAGTCTACTCATTCCCCTCTGAAAACAACATTAAAAACACATTCCTGATTAAACCTGGCTGCTGGACCTTCATTCCACACATTCTGAACTTGGGTGGTCCCCAAGAGGAACGATGGGTCCTTTGCCCCACTAGCGATGTTCCTGCAGCAGCTTCAAAATGGAGGGAAACATAATTTGAGGTGCATCCAGCCCCCAGATGAAATCCAGATGTTCCCAGTGTTCGATGTGCTGATGGTAGACTAGGTTGAACACCTGCAGTGAGATAAAGTTTTACTCATCTCTGCCAACAAGAAACCTGCAGGAGAAGGTCATTTAAAATTTGAGAAAAGCTTGAAGAACACCGCATCCATTCGGCCCAACTAACTCTAAATAAAGATACACCGAAGACCTTTACAGTGAATGACTAGTGGACAAATCGAGGGCTTTTACTGTAAACAAATCTGTGACTTTAATTCAGTCTTTCTCAAGCTCCATAGTCCTAGTGAACCCAGGAGGTTCTAGTTGTTATTAGCTTATGTTATTTTATTGTATAATGCTAATGTATTTCATAATTTAAGCATGGAGTTTGTATGTTCTCCCTGTACATGGTGGGTTCTCTCCGGGTACTCCGGCTTCCTCCCACAGTCCAAAAACTTGACCGTCAGGTTGATTGCTCTCTCCAAATTCTCCTTCGGTGTGAGTCTGTGCATGGTTGTTTGTCCTGTCTGTCTCTGTGTTGCCCTGTGATGGACTGACGACCTGTCCAGGGTCTATTCCATCTCTCGCCTGTTGACAGCTGGAGAGAGGACCAGCACCCCTCCTGAACCCGATGGGATAAGGGTTCAGGACAAATTTGATGGATGGATGGGTTTTGTGCATATAATGTTACATGGGGCCCGAGGGGTCTCATATATAAAACATTGCATAGGATTTATACTAAAAGTTTATGTACGCCCAAAAGTTGAAAATAGTGCGTGCCAAAAAAATCTCGACTTATAAAACCATACGACCAAAAAGCAGCTTCCCTTTATAAATCACAGATGCATGCCAATATTTGTGCATATGGTGCCACCACATGTTCTGTCCTCTACATTCAACAATACATGATCAATTCAAAGTATCTTGTGAATGTTAGGATCAATTCAAATGAGCCAGATGATCAATGTTATTTTATCGTCAATAATGGCGTCCACAGAGAAAAAAGTAAAACAATTTGTACTGGTGAGTGAGGTGGATTCTGGGCCCCCCTATGGATTACAATAAAATCCCCCCAAAAAAGAAAGAAAAAAAAATCAATTGGACACACACATTGCTCAACCAGACATAAACCTATACACATATTTTGTTTTCAAACTCCATTGAAGTTTATTTCACACTTCAGGTTGCAACAAAACACACTACAACCGTCTTTACAGTGAAACACTCTTGTGTAACTGTTTTGTTTTTTTTCATTCATCCATACTGCTTCCCGCGCCCCCCCTGTAATGGCACAGCGACCCCCCCACTTATTCCCCAGTTTGGGAACCACTTATTTAGTTGATGGAGTATCTGCTGTTTTTACTTTGAGGATGCAAAACCAGATGGGTTGCAGTGTTGGGCCTGGTCCTGATACTCGCACTTACAGAATTACAGTAGTTTAGTTTCATGAGGAAACTGAAATGTTAGACTGTTTAAAGAGGAAGCAGATCATGTACTTTGTGCTGTGGCTAAATAAAAAAGGAGAGTGTTCCGCCCTTGTGTCCTTCAAATGCACTTTCATGTTGAAAGGTTTGAGTGGGCAGTGTGTCCCAGTTCTTCCTTATGTGTCTTATTGGTCAGAAGTTTTTTGATGTGCATAATGCGGAAATACGGTCAGACAGAAATGTTGATATATCTCTTCAACTACTCCGCTTCCACTGTCTGGTTTTCGTAACTGTATGAGACATGGATACTTCTGAGGAACATTTATCAGACGCAATGATAAACTATGTACATTTATATAATTCTTCTCTAAATAACTCCTATAGAAATAAGACTGGTGAATGGTTAAAAAATCCTGGACGAAAACTCAGCATTATTGTTCACGGAGGACGAGGATGTCTGCAGAAAAGCATGGCGCTCTCTATGTGACTGTTTTGTAAAAGCAAAACAGGATGCATACTACCCTGCGTGACTACCCGCAGAGTGGTAGGGTGATGTGTACAAAAGCAGGAGGGTGTCCCCCAGTTGGTCTGCATCGTTGTGTTGAAGGTACGTATGTGCGAATACAAACAGTTCACAACCACATTGCTGTGCGTCAACTGTCTGGCTTCGGATGAAATGTGTCGGAGCCTTTATGTTCACTTCGACTGAGCATACACTTCATGAAGGGTGTAATGCTAGCATTGGGACCAGGTCTTAACGTGACTGACCTGAGTAAGAAGAACAGCCACATCTTTTGGATCCGCCAACGTATCATGTCCTCCAGAAAACAGGGCAGTGGGAACCTTCATGTCCTGGACACGAAACTCAGGAGGAGTTGACTGCAGAGGGGGAAAAGTGGAAGTTATGAGAAAGACAAATGTGACATTTATAGCATTAAAGACCTAAGCACAACAACTTCTGTGATCATACTAAACATAGAAATGTGAGAAGAATAGAATGACACACAACAATGTGTTGCTGATCTCTGCCTGCCTGGGGCTACTGTGACCTCTGGGAGTCAAGGTTACATGTCTGTTGCGCTCAGTGTTGTGGAGTTGGCACCCTTTTCTCACCATTATAACACTTGCACACTTCCAAGTTCCAAGTTCACAACCACATTGCTGTGCGACAACTGTCTGGCTTCGGATGAAATGTGAAGCCAGACACATTTCAAAAGGCATTTCAAAAATGCCTTTTGTAGAGTTCTTCATTAACTCTACAAAAGGCATTATTGCACTGCAAGACCACAGAATCAGTGACCCAGCTGCCATTGATACTGCCCTATTATACTTCCTGTTTGAAGAGTTTCAGTCAGATTACAGAGTTTATCGTAGCACTGAAACAGCACTTGTGAAAGTTACAAATGATACTCTCTTGGTTTCAGATAATGGATTGTATGAGAGTCAGTTGGTGGAAATGTTGTGTAAATAATTTAATTACATTTAGGAGCACACTATTAAGTATACTGGCTAATTCAAATAAAAAAATGTCTATAGGTTATTTTTAGATTGTTTTCCCCCCTCCATGTCAGGAGGGGCGGCATAGCCGACACTGCCTGATCCATAGGCAGTGTCGGCTATGGATCAGCTGACACTGCCCACATCGTTTTCAGGACACCATCTAGACAACCAGCAGTTGAATGACAACATGCGGCTAAACATGTTAATACTGGTCCAATCAGGTAGGAGATCAGAGAAAACTACTTAGTCCGACATTGTTTTGGCAAACTTACACACTGAAGCAACACTAACTTCAGTGACCTCCAATTGGCGCAATCGGGTGTCATTACCACTACTGCCTTACCCTTAACTAGCAGTTTTAGGTAGGTAGGATATGATGTCACCCGTTCTTGGCCCTGCAAAATATTTGACTAAGGTCACTGGTGTCGCTAATGCCACGTTTCTGACTATGAAGCTGTCAATTACCAGAGGTGGCTTCTTACTGGGTGTGTTGCTGAAGGGAGAAAATCTGTCAGAAACGTGGATGGGTTGGTGGTTCCTATGTACCAACAGCCAGGACAGTAAGTTTAAACCCTACAGGAATCCACCCTATAAATGGCTGCTAATCAATGGGCTTGATTAGCAGCAAGCCTATTTAATGGTTCTGATCCTAAGAGCTCACTATTTTACACCTACCAATTATTTTAACAAATTTCTTCCCCTGTTTATCTGAGAAAATGTCAAAATGTTCTGAGTGAAAAACAACTCTTCATTTTTTTCACCCAAATATTGTTCAGCTGTCTCACTGCTTTACATGTATGGTTATGTTCTTGCCAGTGTTGTGTCTGACATTCTTTGGAACAATACATGGCAGCTGAGCAACCAGATCACCTCTGGAGTGGAGCATCGACTGATTATTCCTGGTGGCAATAATGACAGCGGCAAGACTCCTCATGTGGTGGCCGGGTCACTGCTGGTCCTGTGGCAGTGGAACTCCGATGTTTTCCTGCAGCTGACGTGGAGCACTGCATCCTCTGGACATGTGACCCGGCTGGCCACATTTGAAGTAATGGTTCAGTCGTCTGCCTTTCCCTTGTCCTGGCAGGTTCTGCAGCCCCTCTTTCTTTGGGTATTGCCAGCGTCCGATGTCCTCTTTGCAGTCTGCCATTTACTAGTTTTCAGGGAAGTGATGAATATCTGCTTTCCATCTGCAACCTCATTTCTCAGTTTGTTCACCAGGGATTGCATTTCAAGCTGTCGTCTTGTCATCCTTGGTCTGGGATCAGCTGTGTGATTCATCTTCAGTTAGTAGCTCATTAATCTTTGTTGTTTTGGGGTTGTTTCTCTTTAGATTATTTAGCCGCTGTGTCTTGAGGTTTGACGCTTCATTAAGTTTCTCAATCAGCATTTCATCAGTCACATCTGGGCTGTCAAGTAGTGTCTTGAGCTGAAATTTGATATTATCATTTGCAGTCCTGTACCCACCAATCTTAAAAACGTCCTGGACTTTGAACACCTGGATTCTCTGGGACTCTGGTAGAACCCTGGTGCTACCAGACTAGGAGTCTGTAAGTCCTTAATGTGCATGGACTCGGATGTTTCCTGGTCTTTATGTCTTTATGGTTCCAGTTTCAGACTCACCTGATTGTAATGCCTCATGTTTCCTTCTGGGCCAAAGTCAAATGCCATCAGCTTCCTGCCATGGACTGCCTGTAATCAGTGGAGAAATATTGTAAAAAAAAGTTTTCAGAGAAGCTGTGTTTAAATAAAATCAGTGATGTACTGTAGTTCCAGTTCACACAACGGAGCAACCAAGTTCACTGTTGTTTTCATACTTTTAAATGTTTGTGGATTTTAAAGGTTAAGTGTAGTCATATTGCTCAGGTACCTGCGCCCAGTGGATCATGTTCTGGACAGAGGTCCCAGCAGGACAGTGAGTTGTGTAGACTGGAGTCCGAGTCTGGAACACATCACAAAGTCTTCCTCAGTCTTATAACTATGATTAGCTCTGATACTATGATTACATAGCTAGATTACTAGCTGTGATCAGCTAGATTACTACAAATCTAATCTATCTGATCATACTGCTGATATAACAGCAGTATTATTGATAGGACCAAATTCATCCAATAAAATTTATCTTCTGACAGATGAACACGTTTTCCACAGTAAAGGTTTCCTAATGTAAATCTGTCACTCACAGGAACATCTGACTGAGCTTCAATCTTCATGTAGATAAAATAGAACAAAGTTCTGCTATTCAGGCTATTCAGGGTCAGAGGTACCGACCATGTTAAGGTTTTTCTCATCAAAACCGCAGAGGATGAAGAAGAGATTTCCACACAGCTCGCTCAGCAATTTCTTTGCACACACGTGTTCAGCCAACCATTTGATGTACTTGCTCTGTGGCAGGAAGTCCCGCCTCCCAAACAAGTCCTGCAGGGTACATCAATGAGCATGTCATCAATAGGACACAAGAAAATGCAGGTCTACTAATAAGTCAAAGTGAATTAGAATTTTTGAATAGATAATAAATAATATAATGAATATTTTAATGTCAGAACAAACCCATCATGTTGTTGGTCCTTTTTAAAAAAGCTACAATTTGTGGAATATCTCTGTTTCTCAGGGAACAGAGATATTCACTGCTCCTCCCCACAGGCCAAATAATATTTTGCATGATGTATTCATTTTGCACAATAAATCATTGTTTTTATTTCCACCAACAACTGAACCAGCAAAACCTTGTCAGTTTTCGTCACCTGCCCTGTGCTTCCTAAGCAAGTGTTGTTACCAGGAACTAATTCTTACCCAGATCAGAAAATCTGGTAGGACAGACAGTTTGGTCATGGGGCTGTCAGTAAATGCCACAGTCGCAACAGGAGCCAGTCCAAAGAACAGGCGAATCTTACTGGCAAGCTCTGGCAGAGTGGAGAATGCTATGAATGCTGCAAAAAAAGACAGAAGTTAGCACATACAGGAAGTTAGTGTTTTACAGCAGACAAGAAAGAAGTGCAAGACTTGATCGAATACCAATGGTCGTTCCCTGGGAGTGTCCAATGTAAAAGATTTGTTCCTGACCAGTAGCCTTAAGAATGTAGTTGATAACTGCTGGAAGATCTTTCAGAGCCATTTCGTCATAGCTGTTGACATACAGAATAGTAGAAGACAACATGTCTTAGAACTATCTGATTCACTTTATTTCAAAGACGGACAGTCAGAACCAGAAAAAACATTATGACTCAGAAAATACTTAATTTAGAAAAAACAGTTCAAGTTAGTCAAATACTCACCAACAGCTGTCACCAACTATTTCAGGCCAATTTGATCCAAAAATAGTTTTGCAGAGAGTTGTTCTCCAGAGCAACCTCATTCAAAACAATCTGTTTGAGAACCATGTTCCAGACCAGTGTGATGCAGTGTCACCTGATGTAAAACCTCACTGTATCACTCTGCAGGCTTGATTCTATAAGAGGATCTTAATTGATCCAGAGATGTCTGATCCAGAACCATCTGCAGTAGAGGTCTGGTAATGGTTTCTTCTAGAAGCTAATTCAGAATTTTTCTGCAGTCTAAATGACTAGATGTTTATGGGACTGGTTTTTAGATGTTTGAAATCTAAGAATAATCTGGAAACAGATGTTTAGAAATGAATGTATATCAGCTTCAAGTTCACACCTGAACCTCCAGAAGTCCTCAAGATCTGGGCTCAGAGTTTGATGTTTCCTGGACCAGGTGTTCCCTCGGCTGTTCCCAATCCACACATCATAGCCGGCATCTGCCAGTACGTAACCCAGACTGGAGTTGGGAAGGTTGGTGATCCAATTGCTGCCGGCAGCCAGAAGTCCATGCTGAAGGAAGACTGCTGACCTTGGACCTACATGATTGAAACCAGGACCAGTTGAAGCCAGGGAAGGAAGAACATCCTATTGCCTGTCAGTGTGTAAAGAGAAACTTTAAATAGAATTGGAACCTGACCTGCTGTATGTTTGAGTCCATGGGGGATCCTATTGACAGTCAGAATGTAGCCGTCCTCTGTCAAAACCTCATGCTCCTCTGAAGGGTAACCCCACCTCTGAATGATCTGTGTCTGAGTGACAGAGGTACAGAAACTCAACAGCCAGCACAAAAGTAACCTAAAACATTCAAATTAAAAGCAAAGGGACAATAACTAGCTGTGTTTCATTTTATTTTGTTCAATTTTAACAACACAGCACTGCCCCAAAAAGAAAAAACTGCTAATGACCAGAGATTTCATTCACCAAAGAGCGTATGAACGTCTACTTCCTAAACACTCTGGTTGTTTAGGGGGTTGGTACATTGATTTAATTGACTGGGACATTTTGCACAAGCCATGTGCAGACATAAAAACACTGCTCACATTGAGATAGGATGAACAATAAATCACTTACCTTCTGCAGACTTAAATAAAAACTTGGAAAACACAACGGAACAATATATAATTTAAAGGAAACAAAACTTAATAATAATGCAGAAAACATTGTTTAAAAGAAAAGACAGGATTACCGAAGATGAAATTTTATCCCACAAAATTAGTTGATCAAGATTTTGAGCAAGCTAAGGGTTATGGCGAGGAGGTATCATGTCAGGAAAAAGAAGCAGAAGCTATAGTATCATCAGAGCAAAAACAGGGCATGTTGCTAGGCCTGTTGACTATCCCTCTGTCCAGACAAATGAATGATCAATATAATCAGCTTAAAAATAAAAGTGAGTTAAATGGGCAACTGGAATACAATGCAGTTATGGCGTACTTCTTCGAATAATTGCACCAACAGTTGTCATCTTCTCATCCAGTTTCTTTCTTATGGCTTTGTAACCCATTCCAGCCTTGAGTAGGTCAACAATTTTGTCCCTGATATTTTTGGACAGTTCTTTAGACTTGAACATGGTGAAGATGTTGGACATCAACTCACATCAATTCTTACCAAATAAATAGACTGAGCACATTAAAAAATCATGTTACCGGGTTGAAGTTAAAATTTTTATAGAAAAAAATCGTCCTTCAGGACAGCTATTATTGTGAAAAAAACTCCATCAGGTCATGTATATGATTTATTAAATCCAGTTGCTCCGAGCTTCCTGTTTGGGTGAGAAGAGTCTGGAGAGGGAAACTTAAGACGCTCTTCCTGCTCTCTTGCAGTAACAAGGAAGCACAACAGCACCTGAGGCTAAGAAATATGTAAGGTACGCTCACAATGTTCATATCCACTTCAGGGTCCAGCCTGCAATGTGGTCCATCTGAGTGGCAGTGGCCACCAATGGTGCAGCTTCGGTGAATGAGAGTGGAGAGAAACAACATGCACACCCAAATGCACAGCATGATCTGAAAAAGAGAGTTAAAAGTGCTGCATTCAGGGACAAAGACAAAAATCTGTTAAACCTGCCACCTGTTTTATGTCCTGTCTATATTGTTATTTTTCCTATCTCTTTGTTATTTTTCCTATCTCTTTGCTGTAAAGTCAAAGACACAACTCAGACACAACTGAAGCGATTGTTGCTACGTGCTTGTAAAAGTCGGGGTGAATGCTGAAAGTCATTGTCTCGATGCAATCTGGTGGGTCTGTTTAGACACAAACCTTTTAAACTACTTTAAATGAGCATACTGCAGGGTTTCCCCAGCATATTATAGGGCTGGCGGGAGCCATGCTTTACCTGCCCCCCGCCAGGGTAAGCATTGTAGGCTTTATATATATATATATATATATATGTATATAT